>PVIU01013506.1:0-55649 GCA_004026605.1 Ondatra zibethicus | reverse complement strand
AAAATATAACCTGACTGTTATACAAAGAATATCTTGCTTCTTTTTTCTTTTTCACCTTTTCTTTTAGTAACTGAGGGGAAGTGTTTCACTACTTTTAAATGTGTCATACAGGCTTTAGTTCCATGTGCAGTCATTTATCCAACCCTGAATTCAGAATATAGAGAAGCTTTTACTGAGGGTTGGCTGGGAGACGTGGGTGAAACATGTGAGTAGGAGGTGTTGTGAATCACTTGGTTATATCAAATGCTTGATTTTGTCACACTGCCTAATATGATTTTGATATTTTTAATCAGGGAAATAAGGTTAGATTTTAAACTTGACCTTGGATAAGATCCAAAAAAAGAACAATAATTTTTTCTTTGCTTCTATCTTTATGAAGGAGGTTTTTCTGACATTCTGAATTAATAACAAGTCTGTCTAAATTAGATATAGGTTGTGCAAAAAGGAAGACTTCAATTACTTCAGGGCAGGCAGTAGCTATTTTTATTGGAACCTGAATATCGTGAGCACTGCATATTTGGGCCCTGTGCACTCCTAAGGTATTAATAGGTAACTTGAGAGCAAAATTCTAAGAAATGGGTCAGATAAGGGTTCCAAATGAATACCATGAAAGGTTCACAATGGGAAAGGTATTGCATTTTACAAACAGGCAGTGCATTTGCCCGGAGACTATGCTGAACCTCACCACACAGCTTGGGGATTTCCTGACTGCTGGCTTCATTTTATTAAAATAAGAGCTGATGGTGCTTGTTACCTCGTTTGAAACATTTCAAACAAGTTGATTATTGGTTTTGCTAATGTGGGAAGTCAGCATTTGTTTTTACGGCATCCCTGAAGGTGCTGAAGTGCCTACTCAATCACTTAGCAGTTGCTTATGGGGTGATAAAAGGTGCCAGTACTCAATCTATCATCAATCCTCACCCAGAAATAAGAATCATTATGAAAAAAGGAGCATTAAGTAAACTATTGTGTTGTATTTGTTGGAAGAAAGCACTGGTTAGCTCTCCACTCTTCCATGATGGCATGTGATTTTCAAACTCCTCCATCACCACTGGCTGTCAATCACCGTCTTCTAGCTTCAACTAGTGCAATCTTATTCTACTAAGATGGATTGCATCCCCCAGTCTTATCACTTGAGCACTTCTGTTATAAATCCGTTATCTCCCCTCAGGAAGCTGTCTGTTTTATACCTTGATCCAATACCACAATAAAAATTGTGCTCGCTCTCTCTCTCTTTCCTTTTTTTTTTTCTTGTCCTGGACTTTTGGCATTGTCATTGGAAAAGCCCATGGCTACCAAGAATATTTCTTCAGACTTTCAAAAATTTACTTCCAGTTTAGCAAATAAGAGCTCACTAATAAGACTCAGAAATACTGAAGAGTTCATTGTTCTTGACACGCATTACAACAAATAGGAAAGAGGAAAAGGTGTGGATGAATATGAGCTTTAATCATCATGTCAATAACTGTACTAGAGACAGTTATTGTCTTCTGTGCACACTTCTGCAGCAATGCTACACAGCAACACCCATCTCATTGCCTCATATCTATCTTTGCTGGGAAGATGATTTCCATCATTCTCTTCCTCCTTCATCTTCATTTTAGGGTTTGGACTGTACAAGGCCATAACTGAATCTTAATCTCACACTCTGATTTCATTTGTTTTAAATAAACTATCCATACTAAGCTGACCAATATTATTTTCTATTCATTTAACAGAGACAAGGAAGAATAGAGAAGTCTACGACATCAGCCCTATGGTGTCTAAACTGATATTAAGTATTCACCTTTCTCATTCAATGATGATTCAAGAAAAGATAAAAACAAAAATAAATCACTCCTCTTAAGAGATGTGGACATTGTCATTCCTGTGATCATTTCAAGATATGTTTTAAACTATCTACTAGTCAAGACATATAAATAAACGTGGTAATGTAGCACAGGTCTGTAATCCTCACACTTGGGTGGCACAGGATCTGAGGGATACTGAGTTTGAAACATCCTCTGCTAATCAGCAAGACAATGTCTCAAAAAAAGCACCTTTCAAAACAAACTCTCACAAAGTAATAAATGTGTTAACTCATAAATGTCTGAATTAAGGGATGGTAATCATCACTAATATGTGCTTTGACATGTCATAATATTAGTACAGAAAAAATTGTTCTACAACCATGCAGAAACATATGATTTATGCCATTATTTCCTTTTGAAATCTTAAGTCACTAAAATAAGCAATTTGAAGGATAACTGACTAATGAAGCTTTATCCTTTGTCCTTCAGTTCTCTCATAAATATGAAACTATGCTAATAATCAAAAAGACAGTGAAGATTTTGATCATTTCATTATACCCTATAATCATACAGTTACATATTATAATTGAATAGTTAAATGATTATATATACAAACACTAATCTATTCATTAGGTACAATTTTACCATTGATACAAAGTGCAATAGTTGTCTGAAGTGATTAAATATTCAAGAAATTTACTTCTCTCTAAAATGTTGGAGAAAACTGTACGGATCATTTAAGTCCTGGATGAAGTTCCTTTATAATAATTTGCTTTAATGTGAAAACACACTGAAGGCTCTATGAGTATTGTAGAGGCAGTTCGTTGTGTCTCACACAGTTTCAAATAATGGTTCATTTTAGTGAAACAAGGCTGCTTCACTTTGTAGAGAAGTTTGTTTCCCTCCCGTCTTTGAATTCCTGCTAAATTATAAAATTTCATGTGTTCCCATTAAAATCCATGAATTAGAATTCAAACTCCCCGATTATATGTAAGTAATGTTGCTCACCGGTCAACATGTCCATTGTCCTGGGCAGTTGGAGCTATGGTGTTTCTTTGGAGCTATGGTGATTATGATGCACTTCCGGCCACAGGAGACAGTGAGATCCAAACAGAGCTGCATTTGGATAGAATATGTTGATATGTAGCTTTGGAGTTCTGATACTATTTATTTCACTAAGCCTGACTTTGAAGATGAATCTGACAGAGGGAAGGTAAAAATAATGGGAGGAGTTTAAAATTCAGTACGTTGCAGGTGATAGAATCCACTCCAACTTGTTTGCAAAAACTACAGTAAAAATTTCTAAGTCTCTATGTAGGAAGAAAACCAAAAATGAATACCAATACAGTGACCACTAATAGAATCACTAATAGATTCTTCACAAAATATATCACTTATCTTCATTAATTGGTTTCTTAATTCTTATTTGTATAATTTAGCTTCGCAATGTTCATGCAGAAGAGTCACCTAATGTATTTTGTTGTACCTTATGTACTCTGAATTGCAAAAAAAGGCATCCTAGCTAGCTGGAAGTAATATGACATATTCATGAAAATGCTTGTATTGGAAATTATTGCATCAAGGGAAACAGGCAATCTCAGACAAAGAATCCATGATCTCTCTCACATATGAATTCTATGCTTAGACATTTACATTTGTGTATGATTTACTCTCTTAAGTATCACTGATCTTTGCTCAGCTTAAGTTCAAGTTGCTATTCTAATTTTGCTATTTTGTTTTTTCTGAACATCATTCATTCCACAAATCTCCAGCAGTATATTGTATTGTATTACTTTGTATTTAATTCTTTCTTGGGTTCAATTAAGAAAAATAATCTGGTGGAAAATGCATATGTATAAGAAATTTTATAACAAACCAGAAATGTTTAATCAAGTATGTTCTCTCCACCAGGAATTTTAAACACAGCCGTCAACTTTCATTTTATTTTTAGTAGTTTGACAATGTTCTTGAGTAAAGCTAATTTTTCATTTTGGTACCAGAATACAGAGCAGGGACTCTGGATTTAGATGGTGAGAATTCTATCTCCCCTACATACTAATATGTGGGTGCTTGGGAAAACTTAAGTTTTCTCAGTTATAAAATAAAACACTTACCTGGAATTATTCATCTTGAGGACCTTATGTGGTATGTTACTAAAGCAAGGACCAGGGTAAGGCCTTACTAAGTATTTATAGTGGCATTTCATTTGTGTTTTAATAAATAAAGCTGTCTGAAGATCAGAGAGTAAAACAGCCCCCACTGTTTAGCCTTACAGATCAGGCAGTGGTAACACACACCTTTAAACCCAGTAGCCACACTAGTTTGCCACAGAAACTGGGCAGAGCATGACTATAATCCCAGTGGTGCATGCCTTTAATCCCAGCCCTGGAGAGGACTATAAAACCAGAAGAAACAGCTCTCAGTCACAGTCTCATTCTCATATTTCTGGAGGCAGGATCACCATTTTTGGACTGAGGTAGAGTAAGAGCCAGGGATGGGCTGCTTTCTTATCTGACCTTTAGGTTGAACCCCAATTTCTGTCTCTGAGTTTTTATTAATCATGCATCATGTATTCATAATTCTTAGGAGAAATACTGTGACATGGAAACTTTGTCATATTCTTGAGTCATTATTAATTGTGTGACCTTGAAAAGTTAGCCAACTTTTTTTATTCTAAATTTTGTCACCAAAGTGATGAATGCAGGGTTCACTGGTGGTTTTTATATGAAGACAGTTTATGCAGCAATGGAGAGACAAAGTCAGCACAGTCTTCTTTCTTGCTTTTTCTTTTTTTGTGCATTATTATTAATAAATTTTATTATAATTAAACAAAATAAAACATTCATACATTTATAAATTTAAAAATAGTTTATTGATTTCATAATTTACAATAAAAAATAAACAAACATAAATTATAGGAGTATTTATTAATGAAAAAAATCATTCAAATGTGCCCTAGCTAGCTAATTATCAATGTTCTTTGGTTGTGGGTTGTAAACTTTGGCCACATCATCTTAAATCTCAGCACTTGGGAGGCAGGAGGATCTCTATGAGTTTGAGGCCAGCCTTGTATTCATAGTGTGTGCCATGATAGCCAGGACTACATAAAAAGACAACTCTCAACAACTATGACACCGATATCCTGCTTTAATCACAGTATTTCTTACCCATTAGTTTAATTTTGTATATCTTGTTGATAATTTTCAGTCACTTGAATGTTGTGATCAATTCACTTTTAAGCTGAGAGTTCAGTGTTTTATCATTAATAGTTTCAAATTTCCATAAAGCAGGTTTTGTTCTAGTTTTGATCTTCTGTAACTCGTTACAAAATTTTGATAGCAAGAAGTGGGATAAAGATTTGTCCATTCCTTGAATATATCAGATAGAAATTAAAGACAGCATTTTTTCTTTTCTAGTTCTAGTAGGTTCCACAAAAAAGGTGACAAGAAACAAGATGATTCCATCTAAAAAAATTGGCAAATTAGTTTAATTTTTTAATACTATTACTATTTTAGATTAACTTTTAGAACACATGAAATAGAATTGCATTACTTATTTGAGAAAATTTACCTGTTGAGAGGTAATCTAGACTACGGTGTTTATAAATGTATATCAAATCTCTATGTGTCAAAGATACTGTTAGTATTCTGTTGATAGAGGCTGTTCGTTCATTTCCCACTGCCCTGAGTCAAAATAATCACACAGAAACTGCAATATTGCATATTGTTTGGCCAATAGCTTAAGTGTATTTCTAGCTAGCTCTTATATCCTAAACTAACCCATCTCCATTAATCTGTGCATCACCACAAGGTTGTGACCTACCTGCAAAGTTTCAGCAAGCTCCAGCAGAGGTGTCTGTCTCCTGCAGTAGCTATTTGGATTCTCTTGGCTCCACCTACTCTCTCCTTCTCTATCTGCTTGGAACTCCTGCCTTGCCCTATTCTGCTAAGCCACTGGTCAAAAAAAGCTTTATTCATTAACCAATAAAATCAACACATATACAGAACTATTTCCCACACCAGTATTCCATAAGTGTGCTGGGTTTATATTGTTTTTCTCTTTAAATGTAAGGAGTTCATTTGATTACCTTATGAATGAATTAAATACAGCTCCAAATGATTGCAGCTGTGGAGTGAATGGAACAGAGCAATTTATTTTTTATTATATTTCTAATACTCTGCAGTGTATGCAACACTGTTAATTTAGATTATATTTTATTATAAAACACATTAAAGAAATTACTGCTTCTCTTCCAACAAGATTGAGAATGATGGTGAAAAAAATTCCCCTAAGAAACCTACAAAAAGAAGATGTAATGCCATTCAGCTGTGAAATTTATTAAAAATCTTTGATTTGTAAATTTTGGGGGAAATCAATAATGATTAATAACAGTAAAGGTGTTAGTTTAAACCAAGAAAGCCTTTAAAGTTATAGAAGAAGCAGCATTATAATAAAAGTTGAATACCACCCTCCCCCCACATTTATTCACAGTACCTCAACTAAAAATGTTTGGGATATACTGTAACTCGTTACAACACTTTCTCTACATAAAAATGACATAGTGATGATTTAATTGTGATATTCCACTAGAGGCTAGTAACATCTTAGTTTAATGATTTTTTAAACGAGTAGTTTATTCTTCTTCTCCTGAGATGTTATTTAAATCTTTTAGATGACTTAAATTCAACATTTCCAGTGCATGCAGTTCTCTTTATTTATTTGAGAAGTTCTAGTTAATTATTGAAGAGTATTACTTTCATTATTTTGCGTTATGGTAAAGAGCCTAGCTTTTCTTTATAAAGTCTTCAAAATTAAAATTAAATCTCTTATATTTTGCTTAAATTTTCATGACGAAGCTGCACTTGGCAGAAACAGTAGCATAAACAAGACAGTTGTGATGCAGTGCCAGAGAGAAGAACTCTAGTTGTGAAGAGTGCTGAAATGGCATTTGCCTCCATAGCACCACTATGGATCCGTCTCCATTGAGGTATTTCTTTCACTGACATCTGGGGATTTGAACTTCAAGACTATCTCTGTCATTTACTCACTGCTGAGGGTCTCATTGTGCCTAAATTGCTTATATTTATGCTGAACACTTATATTACACTTGGCAGACTGACATTTTGACATAGGTGAAATATAGGATGACAAATTCCCAGTGAATGATGCGGAAGTGGGTCTCTAATTATGTCCCTTGGTAGACAACATTCCTAGTAGTTGTCGTAATTCTATGCTGGTAGAACTAAACTTATCCTATGTGAATCATTGCTCCATATATCTTTATTCCCCTTTGCTTATGTTCTTTGGGTCTTTTCTCTGTACTATAAAATACTCATAACTGACTGTGAACTGAGTCCCAAGACTCCACCATGACTTCCTGAACCTAAGTGTGATCTCTTAGTTTTGTGGAAAATGTGAGAAATAAACAAATGACTATGTTACCAATTCATCACTTATAAAATTCTATTTAATTCTGTCAGAAGAACTGATGGGAATTGTGTTACACACCTGTGATTTCAGCTCCAGTGGGTAGAGGTTGAAGATCAGTGTTTCCTAGCTAGCCCCATATATACAGTGAGTAAAAGGCCAACCTGGACTACATGAAACCATATCTCAAAAACACGAACAAATAAACACATAGATGAGGAAACAAGCAAATGAAGTCTATCATGAAACTACTTGTTATGGATTGATTTGGTTTTTGAGCAGTGTTGAGGAGTAGCTAGGAATTAAACCCAGGGCTCCATGCATGCTAGGCAAGTGTCTACAAATGAACTGTATCTCCGGTTTATCATCTTCTTTTCTTCAGATATCTTCTTCTCTTTTGTTTTGAAATTTTATTGTATTTTAACAAAGATCAGTGCTAGACTTTGTGGCTTTGTTTAAATTCTCTTTTTCATTAAGGTGACCTGGCCTATAAAGTTTTAAATTGAATTTTTAGAACAATATCATTGCCAATAATAGAGAAAAGAAAGAATGTTAAGTCGAGCTGGAGGATAGATTAAGACCAGCTTGGAGGATAGATCCTGTTATATATGTTATAGTTCAGATTCAGAACAAGCAACTGATTGATTAAATCTGGGGTTTAGGGAAGAGGTCTGAACTATGGTAATTATTTTGAGTCATCCTTGCAGAAAATATTTAAAAGTGCTTTTCGGGTGGCTGAGAATATGAATACTATGGAGAAGGGTCACACAACAAGACACTGTAGAGTGAGGGGTCACTAAAAGAGTAGAAGTCACCATGTGAGACCTAGAAGGAATGAGGTGTGATGAAGCAACCAATGCTTTCTGTTTCATTGGCAAGAAAAAAAAAGAACATCTTCATTTTCTCTGTATTTGTGTATTGAGATGCAATAATTTGTTAAAAAACAGTCTCTGGAAAAATTAAAGTTTGAATATTTGCACTTTAGTCATGTTTGCTTTCTTTTTGCAACATGTACATATGTATGTATAGATGTGCATGATATACATGTAGATATACATCTTGAGGGTTTTTTTTTTGGTATTTTGAGACAGGATTTATCTGTATAACAGTCCAGGCTGTCCTGGGTTAGCTTTGAGCTCACTGATATCTGATGCCTCTGCCTTCCAAGTGCTTGGATTAAAAGAGTGGGCCACTACTGCCTGGTTTGAGATATATTGTATGAATATGTTATCATTTCTTTTTACAAAATTATTTGTTGTTTTGGATACTTTTCTACATGAATTCATTGTTTTCCACTTTTTGTGTTTATTTTAATCCAATCTAAAATGTTCATATTTTTAAATTAAATAACAATCTATGAATTAATATACAAAATTTTCCATTTGTTATTTTCCCCAATATCATCTATTCCTGCTCAAGATACTTCTCATTTTCATTATCCATTCATCAATGGATGTATATTTAAGCTAACTCTGTTTTCTAGTCATTGTGAACAGAGCAAGTATGAGTGTAGATGAGTATCTGGGTAGTAGGATATAGATTCCTTTAGGCATATACCTTACACTGATATAGCTGAGTGGTGTGTTAATTTCAGTTTTAGCTTTGTGAGGATACCCAGATGATTTCCATAGGAACCACATCAGTCTACACTACCACCAAAACTGTCTAAGAGTTCCTCATTCTCCACATCTTGTCTGAACTTACTGTCATTTGATATTTTTATAATAGTCATCCTTACAGGGTAACATGGTACCTCAGAGAAGTTTTAAATTGTATTTCCCTGATGATGTTGGATATCTTTTAAAGTGGCCATTAGTCATTACTATTTCTTTGTTTGATGTTCTCTATGCAGGTTTTTGATTCAGTTTTTTGTGGTTTTTTTGAGTTGTTTATTGAGTTTTGTATATTCTAGGTATTAATTCTCTGATATATATATATGTGTGTGTGTGTGTGTGTGTGTTGCAAATGTATGCTGGCAAATATTTCTCCCATTATTTAGGTTCCTTCTTCATTTGATTGATAGTTTCCTTTGCAGTACAGAAAGAGTTTAACTTCGTGAAGCCCCATTTGCCAAGTGTTGACCTCATTTCCTGAGCAAATGGCATACTCTTTTTAAGACCTTTACCTAACACCTGTATCTTGCAGTGTATTCTTATTTTTCTTCTATCAATTTCAGAGCTTCAGGTTTGTGCTAAGGACCTTGGTCTATTTAGCACTGATTTTTTGTGTATGGTACAGAAAGGGATCTAATTTCATTCTTCTACACACATTTATCTATATTTTCCAGCATCATTTGGTGATGATGTTGCTTCTTCTCTAGTGTGCATGTTAGGACTCTCTCAAAACTCAGGTGTCTGTAGTTGTGCTAGATTATATCTGTGTGTACTGTTTGAATCAATACTATGCTGTTTTAATAACTATGGTTCTGCAATGTAACCTGATTTCATGCAGCATATGGGGTTCTTTTATGTTTCATTGTGCATTTTTGTGTTTTGTTTGTTTCTGTGAAGAATGCAGCTGTAACTATGATTGAAATTGCTTTAGGTTTACAATTACCTTTAGTGGGATGGCCATTTTTACAATATTATTTATACCCATCTATAATTATGGAAGGCTTTTCATTTTCTAGTATCTTCCTTTGTTTCTCTTTTTAGCGTTTTAATTTTTTACTAAATAGTTTTTTCAATTAATTGGATAAATTTATATCAAAATAGTTCATGTATTTGTTTAGCAATGGTGAATGCGATTTTCCACTGATCTTTTTCAGTATGCTTGTCATTGATATAGAGGTAAGCTACTAGATTTTGTATCCTGTCATTTTGCTGAAACTGTTTATCAGTTGTGTAAGTTTTGTGATAAGAATCTTTAGAGTCATTTATTTATAGAACCCACTATCTTCAAATATGAAGACTTCGGCTTCTTCCTTTCACATCTGTATCCCTTTTATCTCCAGTTCTTGTCTCATTACTCTAGCAATGACTTCAAGCTCTGCATTGAAAGGAATGGAGAGAGTAGAAACCCTTGTCTTGTTCCTGGTCTTAGTGGAATACACCATGTCTATCTCTAAACAGGACATTTATATCACCTACTGTCAGGCTGAGGTAACGCTGAGTAGGAGGGAGTAGAAAGGAAACAGAAGCTGGGGGATAGGAAAAAGGGTCACGTAGTTGGCTGTGTTTGTTCTTTGGACTCTTTTGATTCTTTAGTGGACCCGCCACCCAGCTCCCAAATAATCAGACATGGAGACTTAATTCTTACTCATAAATGCCAAGCTTTAGCTTGTCTTGTTTCTTGCCAGCTTTTCTTAACTTAAATTATCCCATCCACTTTTTGCCTCTGGGCTTTACCTTTCTCTATTTCTATATATTTTGTCTTTCCTTCTTATTTTGTGCCTGGCTGTGAAGCTGGGTGGCTGGCCCCTTCTTTTCTCAATCCTTGATCTTTTCTCCCAGATTTTTCCTCCTATTAATTTTCTCTGGCTGCCAGCCCTGCTTATCCTTTATCCTTCCTAGCTATTGGCTGTTTGATTCTTTATTAATCAGAGTCTTTATTAGACCAATTATTTTATTTTAGGCAAACAAAATAACACAGCTTCACAGAGTTAAACAAATGCAACATAAAAGAAGGCAACTCATTTTTGCATCATTAAAACAATATAAACAAATGTAACACATCTTAAAATAATATTTCGAAATAGGACCACTGAATTCTGTATTGAAGGCATAACACAGAACTTGTAAACACGATCTTATGCTAGTACAGTTACCTTTACTCAATCTACATAAAACTGTTCTATGAATAGTCAGTCATAGATCTGGAAGGAGCTTATGGGCCCTATCTCACACTCCTGAACTACTGGTAGCTGATTGATTCTGGGAGAGAAACGGTCATTGCTTTCAATTATGTACCAGGGAGCTCACCAAGCTCCGTAGTGCTAAACCTGTTGCCTCACAGGTGCTCTTAGTTAAAATCATGGGTCTCAAAGAAAAAAAGCAGGAATGTAGGAAAAGGGCCTGTTGGGGAGGGGACATAAAAGATGGGAGAGTAATAATAGAAGATGGAGGCATGAGTAAACAGAGTTCATTATATGTATGCATGAAATTGTCAAGGAAAAATCCAGTCAATTAAAAGGTATTAAGAAAAGCTTATGTCATTAATCTGGATGCATTAATTTTCTATGGAATATACTATTAATTATCCATAGAAGAGGTGGACAAATTTTTTGGTTTAACCCCAAAGAAAGGGCATGTGGAATAGTTATGCACATTTATGAGTAATATATGTTGATCAGTTTTAAAAACTTAAAAAATAATAGTACTTTCTGCTTTAAGCCTTATATAGTGTTAGCAATAATCATGTCTTTCCTTCACTGTTTCTTTTCTATTTTCAATCTCTGTGTGTGTCAGGGAGTGAGAGAGAGAAGGAGAGAAAAGTGTATTTCTGTGTTTGTATGAGAATGGGTATATAAGTTTGTGTGTGATACTGCACGTATATATGTGTGCGTATGTGTGTGATACAGACACTCATGTTTAGAATGTTTTAAACCCATATATTATTTGTGTAGCAGTGTGTTTAATCATGCTAGCAATTATGATCCCTAGCAACCTAGCTATAAAGAAAAAAATAAAAAGTCTAACACTTTATTCCTTGTACATAGATACTTTCAGGTGAAATTTTCATCGCCTTGTCAGAAAGCTGTAGTTCCTCCTGAAAAAGCAGAGTTAGAAGCAAATGTCATGGTGCCAAAATTTACTGCAGGCTGATACAATTTATTAAAAATTTAACCTGTATTATCTAGAGTCTTATGCCATTCAGGAGTCTATTTATTGTACTAAATAATTCAGAGAGAACCTATCTCTGTATAATTTTCTCTGATATGAGCACAAGAGAAGAGGATAACCTTTATTTTCAGTGCTCTAATGAACACTGTCTGCTCATAATTGCTACTGTGGATATTCTTTTATACCTGTCCAGGATGATGCTCCTTAAGTGGACTTTCAGGTTTAGCTTCTCATGACACTGGTACCCAAATTTCCTGATAATTATCCAACTCAGATGATGTTTACCTTATCTCATTTTTGGTCTTTTTCTTCTTTTCTTCTGCTACAGGATGTTCTTTCAGAGTTCAAACAATGTTGGGGCCATCTCAGCTTTTGCTATGATGACTGATCTGAGTATATTTGTATTCACTCATTGACAACCAATAGAAAGTAATTCTAGTTAATGGCTCTCATTTAGTGAGAATCAGTGGAAGAATGAAATCTAGGTCTCAGAAATGCTGAATTCTTAGTTCAAATTGTCTGCCTAGCATCTGTGTAATATTAATATTAAAATCAACCAACATAAGCGCCCATCTGTGCTTTAAGGTTTTGAATGTTTTCCTAAGATTATCTGAGTGAACAATTATTTTATTTAAAGATATATAAAGCAGATGTTTCAGTAGTATCTGGCTATCAAAAATCAGAATAGATGATTCTGTTAGGAGCCACCTTGCCTTAAGTGAGATTCTGTGGTTAGTACCCTAAGCAGATCTCTTTTCTTTTCTTCAACTTAGGTAGGAAGTTACAAGAAAAAGTATGTCCTAAATCTAGTGCCTTCCTTTTTCTTTTCCTGCTATTTATGGGAAGATTGCTGATATTGTGTTATTGTAATTTAAACACAAGAATATTGAGGAATACATATATCTGAAAAAAGGATAGTCTCTCTGGCCCGTGTGGAATTAGTAATTGTTTCAAACAGTCATTTCTTATTTTTCAAAAGCTATAGAATCACCAGATATTAATAGATAGATTCTGTTCTCAGGGAGTTGTTAATTTTCCAAACTTTCTCGTAGATAAACATTTTGATTCAACTATGCTCTATGGCAGCTTCTCATTGTAAAAGATTACAAGCAGGTGTTGTATCGTCTATCTTTGTATTAGGAAAGAAATATGAATAATTGGTGGGTAACTGCTGTTCTGGGTCTTGAACTCAAACAACTCAACAAAAGGAATATCCCCACAGAGACTGAATTCCCAATTACTTAATGATACAGGTAAGCATCGGCTGGCCTCACATTAGATTTGAGTCAACCAGAATAGACGATCTATCCCCTTGCATAGGTAACTGATAGTGGATCTGAAATTTTTATAGCTAGCTTGCTGCTGTGCTTTACTTGACACAAAAACCTGAATTTTAGCTCAAATGCTATAGTTTTGTTCAATAAATTTATATTATTTAAGTGCTAGGGATCCAACACTGAATTATAAACCCATAAAACATTATTTACCCTCAAGGCCACCATCCTACCTATGGCATCATATCATAGAAGAAACTCCAGGAAATTGTTGAAAATAAGAATGAGTTCTCTTTGTATCCTTGAACACTCTGTAGTTTAGAGCCCAGCAAACATACAATTACAAAAGTGCTACTTCCTCATTCATTTATTCTTTCTCACAGATGGTTTTTTATTTTCTATTTTGCTCTATGGACTAAATATACTGCAGTAATAGGTTCTTATCCTTCAAGATCCCCCAACACTAAGACTTGTGAAGAGCGGGCTAGCAATAAACATATGAAGAGCATCAAAAGATGCACTTTTCCAATATACAATTCTCGTTTAAAAGCAAGACTAGGAAAAAGACCAATAAGAAATATATAATTTTTAATTAAATAATTTTAGCTTAGACTTATTTGAATTGAAAGATAAGAATGTACACATATAATACATACATAGACCCTCTTCTTATGCATAATGATATTTATATACATATGTATGTAAATAATATGTATATCAGTTACATATACACATAAACATATGTAAGTGTGTGTTGTGTGTTTTCTGGCTGACCCTTTCATATGGAATAACCAGTTGGTGTACTCTTCCATGGGGAAGACTTTCTCTCCCACTCTTTCATACCTTAGTTGCTTATAGTTCTTCATCTAGGGTTGCAATTAATGAGCTTTCTGCATCTACTTTAGCACATCTCTTGGTGCCTTCCTGCTTCAGGTCATATTTCAGCAGCCATGTTGATGAGACTTCATGGTTGTAGCTTCTGACATTTCTAAGAGGCAGTTAATTGACAAACCCCATATTCCTTGGGTTCTTACACTCATTCTGCCTCCTCTTCCACAATGATCACTGAGCCTTCGGTGCAGAAGTTGTGTTTTGTATGTGTCCAATGGAACTAGGCTCTACGACTCTGCATTTTAGTTGGTTGTAGTTTTCCAATATAGTCTCTACCTGTTACAAAGAGGCAGTCCCTTTATGAATGGTAAGGAATACACTTATCTGTGGGTATAAAGACATTTTGAATGGAGCTCAGGGGTGCTGATTTTATATAGCAGTTTTAGGTTCATCTCTTAGATCCTTAACTTCACTAGCCCTGAGTAGTTGGTTACACTTCCAGTCCCAGACATGATTTGTCTTTTGTTATGTAGGTCCTAAGTCCAATTAGAAAGATGCTGGTTATATGTATATACATATGATATATATATGTTATATATATCATATATATGTGTTTTGTACATAACGAGGGGCCATACATGTCTTAGGGATACATATTCATGAGTATAACTTCCAGAGGAGTGAATAAGGGTGGGTTGGGGCAAAGAGGGGGGCAGCAGGAGGAGGGGAAAGAGAGGGAACTATGGTTGGTATGTAAAATGAATACAACTATAGATATAAAAAAAGAAAAAGAAAGATGTTGGTTATCACTCAAGGAAGCTTACTGTTACTGCACCCTTAGGGTAATTGTTCCATGCTAGTGTTGTGGTTCATAGGTGTCATAGTTAGGTAAGACTGCTGCATGCTTCCTTCCTTCCTTTGGAATCTTGCATGGTTGACTCAGATACCATGAAAGCTCACCCTCAGAGAGGATGCCTTAAGGCCAATTCCTACTCAGGAGGCCTTTTTAAATTGGGTTATTCAAGTAAATTGTTCTTTTATAGTTAAATAAGTGAAAATGGGCATTTAATTGTTTTAATTACCAAAGGAAGAAATTTTTAGTATCTTTACCATGCTTAGTTGTGTAATTACAAGTAAACATACATTATCTTAAGAAAATAGTTGGTTTTCCACTTTATATTTTGATTTTCAAATTGTATTTTATTCACTTTCAGCTCTCATTTTGAAATTCTGTGTGTGTGTGTGTGTGTGTGTGTGTGTGTGTATGTTCATGCACACATATGCACGTGATTCTGGGAATGAAATACAACATTTGAAGCATACTAAGCAAACGCTGACCTTTGTTCTCAGTCTTTCTGTACCTACTCAGTAGGTTTGTTGCATTGATTCTTATGCAAATAGAAGAGTGAAGTAAATCATAGTTCGATGACTGCTAAGTCAGTGTAAGAATAATTGTGTCTATCACATCATAAAATTTTCTGAAAGGAATTTTTGACACTTTATTGTTGCCATCTTGCTAGTTTCTCACTGTTTCTGACTGGGAGATAAACTTTATTTCCTCTCGCTTTAATGAATACACTTGAAATTAAAATGCTAAGAAAATTTTCAGCTACAACATGTTCATTTGTGTTTCCTTTTTAAACTCAAATTTTATGATCTTGCCATTCTTATTCACTTACTATAAATATAATATGTATGTATAAAGATAATTTATATAATTTAATGCTACCCTTGAATTTTGACGTTCTTTATTATATATTCTGGTCTACATGAATAAAATAATTGGTATGTTTATTGAATTACTCCCTCTTCTTTATTCTGCTCTCATACATTACATTCCAAATTTTGCAACACAAATTCTCCATCTGGGGATCATGACTGAATTATCTGTGCTCCAAAAGAATCAAGCAACCCTGCCATCTCTACCTCTAAAACCTACAGTTCTCATGGCCTCTCCCTTGAGCCAGTTCCACCCCATACACCTTCATTGATATTACAAGCTCCTAGTGTCTTCAGTATCATGGGTCTCCTGACAACTTATGTTTCAAGTTCACAGCTTCACACATTGGCTTTGTGGTGTTCTTTCAGAGATTCTCATTTTCATTCACATCATTTTGCCTTCTATTTTTTGGAACCTTGGCAGAAGCTTACACCACCCGCCTTAGTCTTGCTTCCATTGGGACTCTAAAACCAGCACTGTGTGAATGATGCTGCCAGCTCAAGATAGAGACTGCCCCCCTTGGACCTCAGCTGAGTCAGTGTTTGTGTGCTTTAAGCAACTGACCATTGGGAATATTCCCCTCTGTTCTTTGCAAACAAGAAACCCCTATTGGCATTATCAGTTAGACTTTCTCCTTTCAAATGAATTTGAAATTTTTACTTAGTGAGTTCTTTAATAGATAAGATGTTGCCCTCTTAACACCACTCCTAGTTACCCAAAATAGAGCAGATTTCTCTTAATAGTGTGATTTCTTTAGCAATTTTAGCCACTTTTCTCAGCACCAATATCTTCTTTCTTTCTCTCTAGCTTTCCTTTCTTTTCTTCCCTCTCTTCCTCCTTCTTTCTCTTTTATCTATCAATCTATCTATCTCTCTATTCACTTATCTCTCATATATAATATTCTGATTGCAATTTCCCCTCCTTCCTTTCCTCCAAACTTACTATGCCCTGTCCCCCAAATCCCTCCTCCTCCATTTCCCTTCAGAAAAAAAGCAGATCTCCCAGAGATATTGACCAAAGGCAGCATAACAAGTTACAATAAGACACATACTTCCATATCAAGGCTGGCCAAGAACCCAGTAGGAGAAAAGGGTCCCAGGAGCATGAGAGTCACAGACACCCCTACTCCACTGTTAGGCATCTCACAAAAACATTAGTCTACACAACCACACATATACACAGAGGAGTTAGTTCAGAATTGCTTTTTTAAGATTTAGGAGGCTTAAATTTGAAGTCTTGATCACTATAGCATTACGGTAATTTCTACCATTGATCTTAGGGATTGCCAAGACATCAGTTTTCTACATTTAAGTCTCTAGTGCACCTGGAATTTATCTAAGCATAAGAGGCCAATTATAGGGCAGCTGTTTCCTCCTTGTACATATACATTCCATTGCCTCCACACTATTTTGTAAACAATCCTCCCCTCTGTCTATTTCTCCAAAATGTCACAAATGTGATGTCTTACATCTCATTTCATGGGACTGTTTCTGTACTCTTAACAATAAGTGTGTTCCAGATAATGGCTACAAATCTCTCTGGGGGTGGTTTGTGATCCTTAAAGTGATTATGAGAAAAAAAGAGATTTTGTTGCTGTTTGACATTTATGATGACTGTGTAAGGCAGCTGAGAGTTGAGGATGTGTCACTCAAGCAAAAGCAAAGCAGTGATGTCAACTTAAAACTGACTTCTTTTTCCCTCGACTGTCATGACCTTAGCACAAAACAATAACGATTTTAAGCATATCTCTAGTAAATCCTGAAGCTTCATTATTTTTAATACTCTAAGTGACAAAATAGAAAAAAAAAGAATTTATTGTTTGTAAAAACTGGGCAGTACTGTCAAGGAAAGGAATTTGTGTGGTTGAGTTTTGTGATGAACTAGCCATTTCCTTTTCCTGAGCCTTGGAGGGATACCTTGTTCAGCCTAGAGATAGTGGGGAGAGCCTTGGTCCTGCATCAAAGTGGTTTACTAGACTTTGTGACTCCCCTTGGGAAGCCTTACCCTCTCTGGGGAGTGGATAGCGGTAGAGTGGAGGAAATGTAGAGGGAGTAGGAAGAGGAGAAGTAGTGGGAACTGGATGGGTAGGTAAAATGAGAAAAGACTGTTTCAAACAAAATGAATAAATTTCAATTTAAAAAGGGTGATTACTATTAAACGTGTGGTAATTCAGACTTGTGTATTTTCTAAGCATTTTTAATGAATTAATTGACCATGCCCTATTTACATATTTTCATTGGTGATAAAGGCATGGTTTTAAGAGAAAAATTATAATTTGGGAAAGTCAACATCATGGCTTTTCAACATTTAAAGGCTCTAACGAAGAGAGAGTTTGAAGGAGTTGCTACATGTGATCTCAATTGTATCTTATAATGGTGAAGTTTGGTATTAGTAGCTTTTTTAAAACCTTTGTGGCTCAGTGGGTATTTCTCAAATGACTAATATACAATGTTGCAAAATAATGCAGACTAAAAGATCAATTCAAGAGTAAAAGTAACTGACGAGTCTTCATATAATAGACTATAGAATGACTTTTGTTGTGGTTTGGATTATACTGTGCAAACAATGTTGAAAAGCTACCACTTGTGGGGTTTCAATGTAGAAGATGCATGATTCTCTGAAAAGACTGTTGAATAGTGAAGCCTTTCTGAATAAGTATCAGTGTGGATTCAGATTTTCTTTGTCTGTTTCTTAAAAGGAAACAACTTGAATATGCAGAAGTTGATAAGGAATTCTGTCTAACTTGGGTCCCCCAAGCTGGATAAAAGAGAGTCAGGGTGTTAGAAAGTATGTCACTTTAGTTGTTTTAGAAAATATAAGTTTCTGATTAAAAGCCATACTGCTGTTAGTATGGCATAGCTTTAAGATTGTATTTAAAATACAGGCTATTCAGATTAATATTATTTTAAACAAATAAATGGATAATTACAGTTGAAAGGCATTCCATTGCATATATTTACCACATTTTTATTATCCATTCATCAGTTGAAAGACATTTAGGTTGTTTCCATTTCCTGGCTCTTTAGGAGAGTGGCAATGTGCATTGCTAAGCAAGTATCTGTGGAGCATGTCGTTCAGTCTTCTGGGCATATGCCAATGAATGTGGCATGTAGTAGATTTATTTTTAGTTTCCTGAACATCCTCAACACTTGTGTCAAGAGTGGCTTCAATAATTTACATCCCTACCAAGGTGAATCAGGGTTTTCTTTCTAAAATTTCAGCAGCATTTGTTGTCAGCAATTTTGTTGATCTTAGTCATTCTGACTAGAGTAAGATGAAAAAGTCAAAGTTGTTTTATTTTGCATTACACACACACACACACACACGTATGTATGTTTGCATGTGTATCTATCTATGTAACAATAATGATCAGAAAAAATAGACCATCAACAAGAGAGTAGGGAGAACATAGGAGGAGTTGTTAAGAGAATATTTGGAGGAGATGGAGAGAGTAAGGGGGTGATATGATTTTACTCCAGTTAAAAACTAATTTAAAAAGAAAAGCATAGAAATAATTAAACAAAACTCCAGAGAAGATAGGTAACAAGGAGGACCCTAAGACAGACATACATGGATCACTCTAAGATGAGATCTCCTGGGTAAACTGGGGTAGGACAGGGAGAGGGGAGGGGATGGGGGATGAGAACATGAGAGAGCTAGATGGGCAAATTGGGGAAGTGATGGACAGCAAGAGAAATGAAAGAGATATCTTTACAGAGGGAGTCATTGTGGGGTTAGGGAAAAACCTGATGCTAGGAAATTTCCCAGGAATCCTCAAGGATGACCCCAGCTAAGACTCGTAGCAAGAGTTGAGAAGGTGCCTGAACTGGCCTTTTCTCATAATCAGATTAGTGACTACCCTAATTGTCATCATAGAACCTTCATTCAGTAACTAATGAAAGCAGCAAATGCAGAGATCCACAGTTAAGCCCTGGGCTGTGCTCTGGTAGTCCAGTGAAAGAGAGGGAAGAGAGATTATATGAGCATGGGGAAAGGTCATGATCATGGTTGGGAAACCCACAGAGGCAGCTGACTGGAGCTCCTGGGACCTTGGGGATTCAAGACCCACAAATGGGGAGCCTGCATGGGACTGAACAAGGCCCTCTGCATGTGAGTGACAGTTGTGTGGCTTGGCCTGCTTGTGGGACCCCTGGCAGTGGAACCAGTATCTATCCCTGGTACATGAGCTGACTTTTAGAGTCCCTTCCCTTTAATGGGATGCCTTGCTCAGCCTTGATGTAGGGGAGGGGGTTTGGTCCTACCTCAACTTGATATGCCAGGCTTTCTTGACTCTCCCTGGGAGGTCTTAGCTTCCTGGGGTATGGATAGGGGTTGGGGTGGGAGAGGGGAGCAAGAGGAGGGGAAGGAGGGGAAACTGTGGTTGGTATGTGAAACGAACAAAAAAATAAATGAATAAAATTGAAATGAGCAAAATAATTTGGAATCCTCAACAACTTTAAAAATGTTAAGGTGAACTGTGAGCAAAAAGTTGACACCCCGTGTCTCTGTATCATGATTGCCTCCCTCCTGTTCTACCTGGTTTCCTTTCTCCGCTCTCCCACACATGCTTAAGCACTTCTGCTCTGTCGAGCCATATGTGAAATTACCTGGCACAAGTGAAAAGGAAACACGGGACACAAACAAACCAGCTTAGGAGTTTATTAGAGGGGATATGTACAGGCTTGGGGATCAGTGTGCAGAGAGAGAGAGAGAGAGAGAGAGAAAGAGAGAGAGAGAGAGGGAGGGAGGGAGGGAGGGAGAGAGAGAGAGAGAGAGAGAGAGAGAGAGAGAGAGAGAGAGAGAGAAATGGCGTGTCCAGCTTTTAAAAGCTGCCTAGCACATGAGCACAGGGGGTTGGCGTGACTACGTTAAACGCTGAGGACTCAGATGGGTGACTCACCTACGCGCGCAAGGGTTTTAGCTGAATAATATGTGGATGTAACCATATATACTGCACGTGGGTCATGCGGGGCCCTTTGTGCCTGAGGGCCCGTCCGCACATGCCTGCCTTTAGAACCTGGAAATGCAGCCTTATCTATGGATGAATAATTACATTATGTAGGGCTAAATAATTTTGCCTAATGAAATTATATTTATTAACAGCCTAATTTTACAAATTTGAAAGACTTAGACCATATCTATAACTCTTTTAATTCAGACCTTTCATATTCTGAAGCATTTAGTTTTCTGAATCACCTTTAACATTATTTTGAAACATTTGCAAAAATTGTTATTTAGTAACTTGAATTTTAGTATCTATTTTTAAATAAAATAAAAATCTCTACACAAATACAAAACTGTCATTTATTTATTTAAAAAATCCTTATTTCTTTGCCTACACATATTAAAATTTAAGTTAAAACAGAATTCTAAACTTTTCAGTGGAAACATCACAATTATTACAGATTTTAGAGATAAACTAATTGACTTGCTACAAATTATACATTTACTTCTTGTAGTTTTCCATACACATACCAAGACTTGAACAAATATTGACTATTTCTTTTCTTTAGGAAACATTTTTGTTGCTTTTACAGTGCAGAGAAAACATGCTCATTTTCATCTTGCTATTTTATGATGTGAAAAACTTTTTTAAAGACAGCTTAATGCCTTTATATTAAAATTTTAGTGTGCACTATGTGAAAGTGATGTGGCAAAAGATTATACAGCTTCAAGTTTCAAAACTCCTACATTGGTTTCTCCATATTTCAACATGATTAATATTATACAAATTTAAGCAGAGTATTTCTCTTGGTTGCTTCCAAACTCTAAATAATTTTTTTAAATGCATGGGCAAAGCAAAGAGAAAAATAAAACCAAACGGTTTTTATCTTCTATCTTGCAGCACTATACAACATCAACATGTGGCTTTTATTTAGGTTTTATATATGACAACACACGAAATTTAAGTTGAATACCAGTAGTTATTGCTAGCAAACACAAAATCTGTTGCTCACAGCTGTGTTCAAAAGAATGGTATTGTTTATAATGGACAATTTTAGATATTCAAATTGTTTTGACAGTTTAATAGGATTGCACTCTTTGAAAAGTTTACACATTTTTGAAAATAATTATTGATGTAAAGTGAATTCCGATTTTCAAAATAGCGAATCATTAGTGGGATTATTAAAGCAAAGTCATTACATAAAGCAAACCCCTTTTAACAACCAGGTGTATGAAATTATACATAATCTCTGCCAGCCATTATGGTAACATGCCTACATTATCTAAACCAAAGAGAAAATTTTAAATGAAATAATGAAGCATGTCCCAAAAGAAATGAGAGCCTATTTGGTCCAAATCACAAAAAGTGCCTTACAAAGTTCAGACATGTATAAGGAAATTTAAAAAACTCAGCAGACACAGAAGCTGAGCCTTGTTTCTGCGGTGCATTGCCTGCAGTCTGGTGAGACGGCTGATGACTTCCACGCCGTTGGTTCTAGCTGACTTGCACTCTACGGTGATGACGTTAGCACCTGCAATTTTGTAACTAGTTGGGGACATATATTTTAATTCCCCACTAATACAACAGAAAGGCAGCGCAGTGGCTCATAAGCCAGCTCTTCATAGGAATAACTGCTGTTTGATTGTCTGCGGAAAACCAACCTAAAGTAACAATCTTTGTTGATGCTTGCTCAGATCAGGTGGACCAAAACAGCAGGAAGTGCCTCTGACAGATTCCAAGACTCGAGTGTCTTCAATGAGACTTTGAGGATTACAAACATTCAGAGACACCAAGGTGGCCGCTATTACTGTAAAGCAGAGAACGGCTTGGGGTCCCCAGCAATAAAGTCAATCCGAGTGGATGTGTACTGTAAGTAAATCTCAGCCAAATACTGTTCTGACTAATTTGCTTCTGTGGTTAACTATGGTTTTACTGAAAATAAACGGTTTCTTCAGTTGTGAATGAAAATTGTATATGACAGAGGTAATCCTTTAGGAAATGTCTTTTTTTAAACGTGACATAGAAAGGTCGACCAGCAATGCCGGGTGTCCTCCTTCAGGTTCAGACCACAGTGAGCATGTGCCACCATACCTGACATTTCCTTATAGATTTTGAAGACTCAAATCAGACCTTGAAGCTTGCATGGCAGAACCTATTCCCCAACTTGCACTGAGACATTTCTGAGAATAGAATGTGACATAATACATAGTTAGTAGAGAATATGTAATATCCCACTAAAATTATGGCAAATATTATTGGTAATACCAATAGCCTCTTTACATTTAGTATGTACACACATGCACATATACATTTTATGTTTACATGTGTGGTACTCTGAATATAATTGGCTCCCATAAGCTCATTGGGAGTGGCACTATTAAGAAGTATGGCTGTGATGGAGTAGGCGTAGCTTTGTTGAAGGAAGGCAGTGTTTGTGGAGGTGTGCTTTGATGTCTCATTTATGCTCAAGTCATGCCCAATATCTCACTCAGTTCACTTCCTTTTGCCTGCGCAAGATATAAAACTCTTAGCTAGCTCTCCAGCACCATGCTTGCCTGTACACTGCTATGTCCCATCATGATGATGTTGGATTGAACCTTTGAACTGTAAGCCATCCAATTAAATGTTTTCCTTTTTATGAGTTACCACGGCCATGGTGTCTCTTTGCAGCAACAGAAACCCTAACTAAGACAACGTATAAGTACATACATGCACAAACACACACAAATATACACATATATATGTATATTTCATATTTCAAAATTTCTCTGTGTGTAGCCCTGGTTGCCCTTGCATTTGCTCTTTAGACCAGGCTTGCTTCATGCTCAGATATCCACCTACCCTTGCCTCCCAAGTGCTGGGATTAAAGGCATGTGCCACCACAATCTCGTAAGCATATATACCTTAATTAGAAATTAATTAGAAAGGATCTTTCCATAATGTACCGTGACTTGCTTGTTCATTTTACCTGTGTGCAGAGTCACCTGTTCTCATTTTTAACGCACATTTTTATGCAAGCACTGTTGTGAGGGCACACACACCTCTCTGTACAGCACACTGTTTGCAAGTGGCCATGACTGATCCCGAAAACACAGTGCCTTCTGAAGACTGTTGCTTGACTCCTTCATTATGTCACATTCTCCTACTTTTCCTTCTTTACTATGTTTAGAATCCTCTGCTCTCTTTACTTCTTTCCCTCGCAAAGAAATTAAGCGCCTGCATTTAGTTCAGTCTTTTACACAGGTTCATCTGGAACGCTTGCTGTTTTCACAAGAAATGGCATTTATTTTTAAGTCTCTAATATTAGATTACATTTTTCTCTCCTTTAAGTAATTCAGACATAATAACAAGTGAGGCATCCCTGTTTTCCAGCCCGTTTTCTTTTTATTCCCCTTTCCTGTTCTTTCAACATAGTGCAGGTGTTACATAGTTAGGGGGAGGCTAGAAATTATCAATGGTCTATTCATGGAGCCTGTGCTAGGCTCGTTTATTTATGGAGACAATAAGGAAGGAGGTAGTGACAGCAGCATTTGTGATTCATCTTCCACAGTGAAGGACTTGTGGCCCTCTTGCGTATGACAGAAGCCTGTGTGCCATTCATTCCAGGATCTCTTAGCCCCCAGACACCCACCGACATGATACTGGCAGGTTCCTCTATGTGCCACACTTACCTTCTGTGTATCCAGGTTGGCCATACCTGTATCCTTCCCAGCCATAACCAAGCACCAACCCTCCGCTTAAGTTCTATAAGGTTTGAACATATTTGTAAATAAACTCATTTTGATTTAAATGAATCGAATACTCTTATTTATTTATTTCACACCATTTAATTAAATGAACTGCTATTTCCTTGCTTATTAGGTCATGATGGTTTAAATACAAATCTCTAGTATCTTGAATACAATTCAAAACTATAAAATGTTCTCAGAGTGAATACATGGTTCCTTTTTGTTTGTCCTGCTGTGTTTGGGTAATGCTTGTCAGTTTCATATAAAATAAGTTCGTAGCAAATGTGACCAGAAACTTTTTAAGTAGTAAATTTTAATTTTTAGTTTATTCTTTAATTACTTTGCTTTGTATGGGCAAACATATTTTGCTCACAGAATTTGTTTGATTAAAATATTGCCACCAGTCCTGCTAGGGGTTTATGTATCATATAGTGTATGCATTGCATTTTTTTAATGAAGTACTATAAGTTCCCGAAACACAGTAGCAACCAGTTTAATAAGAGTTTTTGACTACATTGGTACCACAATGGGCTTGATGATAGTAAAATGTGTGCTTTGGGGGATTAAAAACTCATATGCAAAGCAGGAAACAACATTTGAAGAGTTGAAAAGATTTTTTTTCCTGTGGCTAAACCTTTCAATATCATCCTGAATTACTTCTTTTTACCTTTCTATTCAGAGTGGGTTATGCCTGAGCAGCTGATGCTGGACAGCTTCCCAGGATGATAGTGTTGCCCATTCCATTCCCTGGCTCTTCTCCTTTATTAAAATGCCAGTCAAACCCTTGTAACTATGTTGCCTTCTTCCCTTTTACCTTCTTTTGGGTTTTTTTAGATATAATTTGAGTTTTATAAACACCTCAGTCTATATTATTTGAGTGAATTATTACTAATATATGTGCCATATTTAATTAATATTATTTTCCTGTGCTTTCTGATATACAATCAGTGAGACAGTTATCTAAATTTGATAAAAATAACACTAAGCTTTGGAGTGTATTAACAATTAACAAATGCAACAACTCTTTGTGAGGGATTTCCCAGTTAATGCCCTCAGTTCGCATGATAAATTCATAGTGTAAGAATCTGGTAATTTTTCCATAATTGTACTTACTTATATGACTATGAATAAATTTCATAAATTTTTATAGCAAATTTTAAAATTTTTGAGTGATAAAAATATATCATAGTAGAGATAACTTATCTATTTGTAAAACCTTTTTTCTTAATATAACTTCCAACGAAAGCCAGAGTACTTAGGTTCTGTTTTCATGTTCTACACAAATCTCAGTAATTTGTAACACTCTATCATTGTTAATAAAAAGATGACTAACAGAGCAATGTTGTGATTTCTTTCCACACTATAACAAAATGCCTGGCACAAACAGTTAAGTGAGGGATGACTTTTGTTTAACTTACATCTTCGGAATTTCAACCCGTAGTTGGTGAACCTCCTTAGGCTAGGTAAAACATCGTGGTGTCCTTGTGTAGAGCAGGGTAGTCTCTTCCCTCCTGGCAGGAAACCAGCAAAAGTACAGACTGTAGTAATTTGGTTCCATAGAAATGTTTCTTACACTAGGAGAGATGAAACTTTTGTGGGACCTCAAAGGAGTGTTAAGAAAAGTAACGAAGGCAGCATATAAGTTTTAGAACCTAAGTTAATGTATAGCTTTAAATCAAATCCTCTCATCCTCTGACCCTGGATAATATATTTGTGTATGTGTGTGTTATGATAACCATTTACTAAAGTAGCCAAAAGGTTGAAAGCAGACTTATGCAATAAATATCCACCATAAATGTTATGAGCAAAATATACACAGCTAATAACGTCTGTCTGCAGTGTTGTTTACTATTTTGGATCAGTACAGGTCAGTAAGGTAACTTCTCTCCTTCTAAAACTCTGTTAAAGATGTCTAGAAAGAATCTCTGACCTCGTCCCCTTGCAATGCTTTCTGTGTTGCTCAGTACACAATGCACAGCCCTTTGTTAGGAATAAGATGGATAGATACAATAGATTCAGATCGGAGACTACCAGGCATCTAACAGACAGGCTGAAGATACAGGTAGAAGAGAAAATTCAAATTTGAACTAGCTCTTGGTCAAATTAATCCAAGAGGAAGTGCTATGTTTCTATTCCTTAAAGCAGCATGGGCATATTTTGGCCCCTCTGAGGTTATCTTTAATGCGGGCACTGTCAGAAGAGAGAAGTAGCAGCCTGGAACAAGATACCCACAAGGACTCATTAGAGTGTCCTACATACTTCAGCGCAAACTTCCTCCTAATGGTTTCAAGTGACACTGCCAGCTGGACACCATGCTTTCAGTAACAAGCATTTGGGGAGAGGCTTTATCTTTAAATCATAACAGGGAGCTTACCTGATGCTTTGTAAAAGATTTTATATCTCTCCCTATAAGCTTAAAGTATGGTAATCATCGGGCATACAGAATAGGCTACTGGAAATGGGGGAACTATTAACAGAAGGCACAAACAAGCTATAGGGAAAGAGATGCAATCGGAACCTGCTGCAAGGGTCAACAGTGAAGAGTGCCTGCATAAGTACAATAGCATCAGAACCTGATCTAACACAAGGCGGGAAGTAAATATGTGGAGGATATGAGAGGATTAGTATATGAGAGCGAAATAATTCCTGTCCATGAAAAGAAGTAAGTAACCCAATGTGAAAGATGAAAAATGTGAAAGATGTAAAACAGTGAAAAAGTACAGCAGAATCAAATGTGAATAGGATGGATGCCTTAGGGAAGGTCGCCACTAAGCATTAAAAACACCCAGGCAGTCGGGAGTAGTGGCACATGGCTTCAATCCCAGCCTAGTTTATACAGCAGATCAAACCAGCATGAAAACATAAATTATTTTGTGAGCTTGGTGTTTCTGTGGAACTCCTAACAATGGGAGTAGGGGGTGTTACTGATTCTCTTGCCTGTTCTTAGGAGCCTTTTCCTCCTACTAGATTGCTTTGCCCAGCAACCAGTATGAGGTTTTGTGCCTAGGCTTATTGTAACTTTTTAAGCTGTGTTTGTTTGATATCCCTAGGAGGCCTGCACTTTTCTGAAGGAAAACTGGGGAGGAATGAACCTGGGGAAGAGGGGATGTGTTTGTGTGTGTAGGGGGCTGAGGCTTGGAAGGAGGAGAAAATGAGGTCTGGATGTATTATATAAGGGGAAAATAAAAAACAAACATAAACAACAACAGCAAATCCCACCTAGGCAGTTATTTAGACTTTAAAGCGTGTCATGCATTTTTAATTTACAAAACATATGCATGACTATTTAACCCTGAAGATTCCTGGTACTCTTGAATATTTACATGTAAAGATACCACAATTCTAAGCTAACTTATCCCAAATCTTCTTCAGAAAACCTGCAGATTGCATATACTAGTTTTCTTCTTATACTTTTAATAAGTGGTGAAATTTGTTGGTATTTAATACTTGAAAATAGAAATTATTGGACCTATAGATGTGTCATAAGTAAAGTACAGACAACAGTTTGTTGGTACAACATTCTGACAATTAATAAATTTCCTAATTTTTAAAAATAAACTCTTTCAGGGTCATCTCTACTACTATGTCTTTATATGCTGGTTGTGATTAATAAAATATTAAATAATTTATAAATATTTAAAATATTATACAACTCACAGTATAGCACCATCAGTTTCTTTAAGGCTAAAAATATGTTTATTAATTACATTGTATGCCTTCAGTGAGTTTCACCTATTTAAGGAGACAAAAAGTGTATGAATTTATTTAAGTAGATCATAGCAGCTAAGTAGAAAGTATCGTGGCATCAGTTCCCACAACATGAAATAGTGATAGTGTGCCGCTGTCACAGAAAATGATTGCCAGGAGGAAAAGGTTAGTAAGGTTTCTTAGAAGGAGAGGAATAGTTTGAGAGCTATTGCTTCCAGACAGTTCTACATGCTTTAGTTCAGTTTGTTTCCTGAACTCTCTTTTCATCAGAGTTTATGTAGCAACCCAGCTTGGACAAAAGAGAGATAGCTTTCCTTAGGAGTAGAGGGATGTTTTGTTTCCTAGCAATAATCATGAAGATAATATCTAACTGAAGGAAAAGAAGAGGCTGGTTTCCTTTTGCTAAATGTGGAATTTTCAAAGATCAGTGTTCCTTAGCTATGTTATAAAAGTATTTGGTGCAAAGAATACACTTAGGGTACCCCATCTTGTCCCCATAAAAGTAGAGGAGAAACATAGCCTAGAAAAGCGGGAAGATGTTATCTACATTTGTCCTCAAGCACTCATGTAAGTATAATCAGCTACATGTTAATCAATAGGTAGATAAAATATCAGAGTTCTCACATCTCTTATGAATGTGAAAATAATTAAAAGTGGTTTACTGAAGTAAAGGAGAAAGCCAAACCCCTTATAGAGTGGATGAAATTTCTGATTAAAGACAAATTAGATAACTGTACAACAGCATTCAGGGGAATACTGCATAAGATGCTGAGTTTTAGAAGGGATGAAGGATTAATTTGAAAGATGGCTTGTGAAATAGTGTTGAACTACTACTGATGATGCCTTAGACCTAATGAGTAATGTTCTACTGGACACTGTAGAAAGGGAAATTGTAGTGCTATGACTGCAAACTTACTGATGCGTTCTCCACACTAACACATTGCTTCCTGTGCTATAAAAAACAGTTTTATTCATTTTGCCTCCAAGCTGCCCGTGGAGAAAGAAGGGGCATAGTCTACACAGGACAGCAGGTTCTGTGGAGAAAGAAGGGGCATAGTCTACACAGGACAGCAGGTTCTGGTTTGGCGCTCTCATGCTCCAATATGTTTCCCATTTGAAGAATCGTGAGGATATTTAAACAGTTTTCTAAGAATGTGATCACCTGATACATTTACTTATCTCTAGCCCTGACTGTGTTGCTCACAGGGTAATAGAGGTCATACAACTTGAAAGGTTAGGGTTTGATTAAAATTAGTCTAAATTCGAAAAGACATTGGATTTGGAGGCATTAACTTAATACGTTTTCATGGGTGCAGATACTGTTCACAAATGAAACAAATCTTTTCAAATATTCATTAAACATTTGCAAACATTCTTATTCCAGAAATATCTTCTTCAGTCTCATTCCACTTACGTAAATTGTTGTAATTCATAACATTTAGACCAGAATTTTTTTCAGTATGTGTCTATGAGGTTTATTATTTATTACATTTAGACCCAAGAAAATACTTGGAGAAGAGTGGCAAACACGCTGCCAATTTATTCTGCAAAAAAAATTTACCTGTGTTAGAATTAGAAATTACATGATTAATAACGATGGCAATGAATTCCTTTACTTTTAATTTTATGGAACTCATCAGCATGAATTTTTGACAGAAAAGTTTAGCAAAAGACCTCAAAAAACTGGTGTGAATTCGGAAGGCTTCCCAATGTCAGGAGGAAAACTGATCCCCAGGAAAATTCCACCAAGCGTCATTTTCTCTTCCACTACCCCTCTTCTCCAAACAATAGGCCTAGGATTACAAAATCAGAAGCGTGTTTGATGTGGTAATTACAATGTCTTTTGAAATGGGTAGTTCTCACACTAATAATCCTTTTAATAAAATTCAGGACAGGATTTTGTAATTTTAGGTATGTCACACACATGAAAGAAAAATGTTTTCTTGGCAGTGTTATTTACTGATAAGGTCTGCACTAACATAATTCCTAGACAGAAGTCTTAATAAAAGGCCTTCAAAATAGACAAATAAACAGGCAAGCAATGATTTTTAGCGTGAATTGTTTAAGTGCCATGGTCTGTTTTGGCTGAGCTTAATTTGCCCTGAGAGAGTCCCAGAGGAACAACAGCCATCAAACCTCCCTGGGTGAGTGGCTTCTCACATCCAAAAAGAATAGGGAAGATAATGTAGATTTATTAGGAGAAAATGAGAACTCCGAGGAGTGGGAGGGACTTCAAGGCAGGATTAAACCCCAAGTTGCCAGGTGGGTTTTGTGGATCTTATATGGAGAGAATTCAGTGGAGACTTAGGTCATCTTTATTGTAACTGGTCATTTGAGCATGTGACTGAACTAATAAGAAGTCTAACTTCTTTGTAGGTGGAATCATGTGTTCCCTGTGACCAGCTCATGATCCATCCATAATTTGCCCTTGGTCTCTTCAGGGAGCTATCTCTTATGTCAATGTCAAGTCTTTCTATTGCTTCTTATGCAAAATGTGCAAAGAGAGAGTTACTTTTAGATCAGATGAGCCTTCTCTTAATGAAGCTGATTATATTCAATTCATTATAAATAAAAAGTAAGCTCTCAAGAGGTATTAACAGAACTCTGCTTGACTGTTTCCAGAATCCTACAGGTACATAGGATGGCAACCAGATTCTCTCTGGTGTCCTGCACCTGATCTTGCTGCCGTCAGGTTGTCTGCTCAATCCACCTGATTCTGAAAATCCCAGATATTCTATGATCTACTTTGACCTGAGGCACTGGAAGCCACATCCAAATAGTCTGTCTATCACCAATGTTATTGAAGTCTTGCTGTTTTTTAAATACTCTACTAGAAGATTTGTTGAGAGATAAAGCCAAATTACAAGCCCTTTGCCCTAGGAAAAGTTTAGAATGAGTTGAAGATTTGAAAAACACACACATGAAGATCTTAGTTAAAATCAGTTTAGTAAGTATAAAAAAGAGTTTGCATATTGAAAGTACTAAATCCCAAATTATATAAAAGATGACATTAGGTCTTGTTAAGTATATTAAAGAATATAAAATGAATAACTTTATTATGTGAGACTATGCTTACTTTCTTTGTTATTAGTTGGATAAAATCTATTGAATCCTGAGCAACTCTATGAAGTAAAATTTGTAGTTTTCTACATACATTGAAGGCAATTAAATTAGCACATACATCTGTGTTTATTTTGTTGTTGTTGTTTGTCTGCCTTTTCTATAAAGATTTACCAAGCCCTGACTTTATTATAAAATAACATTATTGGCAATCATAAATAGTTAAATCTATTGATTAAACTGATCAACAGGCTCTGAAAAAAATCACTGCTCACAGGCTGTGTGGGATTCTTTAGCTGAAGGTTAAATGGCTAGCAGATGCTCCTGCTGAGTCAGGCAGAGATTCCAGATTGGCATCCAGAGTTCTCTTCTCTAGTCAGTTCCTGAGTGCTCTGAACTTAGCTCTGCCCTGAGGGCCAAATCTGTGGCTGTCAACTCAGAGCTGCATGCACACTTTACTACAAAAGTAAAACACAGGCTAATATTGCATGGAAAGAAACTTGCAAATATGAAACGGTTTATACGCATGCACTTAATGTGATTCTTTTCACATATTTAAAAAAATCTGATAACTTCTGAGCTACACAGAAGAGGAAGTAGAAACAAATTAAAGCATACATATTTATACATTTAATACTGGAAGCTATCCAGCAGCAAGTTCTTAAGTCCAGGTGATATTATGCTATCTAATTTAAAATCATCAGGTTCCCAAGAAATCCTGGCAACCTTTGCTTCTATAGTTTGGTCAATAACACTGTTACAAGGGAAATCATGATTTCCCCTTTGAATGTATAGTTTCCTTAATAAAAACTTCTAAACAGTCTCAGAAGGAGGCTTCAGAACATTTTATTAGTGCTTGAAAGAATAACCAACTGGCCAGGAAAGCTATAGTTTTTTGGCAGCTGCTTGGAAGCAGAAGATGGAGTAGAGGTAGATAGAAAGCATGCTATTTGATCTAGGGTTCAAGAAATCTGGTAGGTTCACCCATGGAGGTTGGCAAACAGCTGAATCATGAAAGGAAAGGGGTTTAGTGAAAGAGTGAGAAGGCTCAGAGTGTAAGGGATAGGGTGTCCACACTTGGGTAAATAGTCTAACATAAAACAAAGGAGAAATAGGAACAAGTACACTTTTCAGAGCTCAGAAAAGCAGAAAGGCTTAACAATGATGCATGATGGGAGCTCTGTAAGCAGCTACACCTGGGGCGAGGTAGTGTTTCAGTATGTCTTCAATAAGGGCTAGAGTTGCTATATTATTTTAACCAGGAAGTCTAAGAATGTGCATTTGTGATGCTCTTCTTTCTAATGTTACTGGAGAAGTAGAAGGTGGTGTCCAAAACTGACTCAAGAGATAGGGCCATCATCAGTGGCCTCCATGGCCTCTAATCCCTGCGTAGCAAGTACTGTTGAGTCACATCATTTAAAATAGCATTTTTTGACTAGTTTCATAAGATGTAGAGGAAAATTCCTCATAGAAAATTCAGGTGCCCTGGATTTACACAAGGTAAAAAGTTCCTTAAAACACAAGTGGTCTCTATCTATAACTTTAAGGTTAAGAGTATATGTTTTAATTAATGAATGAAATGTATTTCCAATAATACCAATAACTTCTGACATCACCATGATATTTCACACTCATCAATATTTCTAAGATGTTTGAGCTCATGAAACATAGTGATAGGAATAATATAAGATAATGCTGAACAATCTGAAAATTACCCTAAATTAATATCTTAAACTCTCCATGGGATAGAAATATCTACATCCCACTTAAAGACATCGAAATCATTTTTTAATTGATGATCCTGAGTTTGTCAAAAGCCTTAAAATATAAAAATCCAAGTGTCTCTTGACGTCTCTGAAACATACATGTAATCAAGGCGCCTGCATAGCTATGAAGAAGTTAACAGGTTTGATTCATTTTAAACATTTTCAAATGTCCATTCCTATGAATTACACTCTAAATGGAGAAGGAAATATGCAAATAACGTACTTTATTAGTATCTTCCAGTTATCAGAGGGGGCTGAACTAGAGGCATTGTGTTTTCTAAACCCACCTCCTGTTTCAGTTTTATTCTAGTCCGTTGATGTTAAATGCCTGGTTCCTGAATAAACTTTCCCCACATACTAGACATGTTCTTTAATAAGAATTCTCACCTTACATTTCTTTAATCCCTGCCAATGACTCTCATTCAATTTCTGTGTTCAGCAGTGCTCTTGAATCTACATTTCTACATCTTGTTTAATAAAAGTTTTGGTTTCTCTACTGACTTTTTTTTTCCTCTCCTCTTCTGTGATTTCTTACTCTCCCAAGGAAAGTTCTTCACCCCTTATTTCTTGATCCACATGTGTAGGTTGCCTGATCCTTATGCACCATATGAAGGGTGGGCTTGCTGCTGCCTCCCACCATGCTCTGGATGTGACTTCCTCTGTATGCTGCTCACTGGGCCAGCTCTCAGTGTTTAACTACACTTGGCATTCCTTGCTGAGTCCTTGATCTGTGGCATCATCTTCTCTGGGAATTAAGGCTTTGATTTTTACATTTTTATTAGAAATTTGAGATCTGATTATTTGGCTCCTTTCATTGCTGTCCAAAATTTATTTTATGAGCCAGTGATGATATTTCAGAATATAGAGTCCTATCAATTTTACAAATTCTATGTGGAATACGAAATAATTTTGAAACATCAGCAGTGTCATGTAGGGCAGTATCTATGATGAAAAACATTGGTTTTCTGTATTTTGAAGTTTATCCTGAGTTATAACACAGGTGGAACCAGACAAATGAACTCTACAGCTGAGCCTCCGTTGCATTGATGGTGCTTATCACTTAAGGAGCCACAGGCAACACTGTGTGCTTCCGAGTGGATATGAAAATACCTTCCTCATTCTGTTTTCTAGAAAAAGTTTCAGAATTACATAGACAGTACTGTGGAATTAGATATAATTGTATATAAGGCATTATGGATGCATATATACATTTGTGTATAGTCACCATAATTGGGATGAATCATACCTACAATTTTAGTTGTTATAAATATTGTATAAACTCTCTGAGATTGGGGATCACCTTGTATCATCATGAAGTATACCGATTTAGTGATGAACTTGTAGTAGCATACAAAACAATATATTGGTGGAGGGACTGATCAATTATTGAAAACACACAGAGAGTAGATTTATTTCTTGCAATCTTTCTCCAAATGTACATTTGAGAATTTGCCTCCATACCACTATAGAACTATTGCTTCTCTTTTGTGACCTTTTATTAAAAGAAATAGCTATATTTTTCAAAGTTAAAAATTTGTGATTTCACTGTTCCCTATGTAGCAATGTCACATAAATAAAATTAATAATAATAATAATAATATATTAATTTTGCATGCCAGGAAAGTGCCTCCATATAAATAAATCAGGAAACTAGTTGAATTATTTCCAGAATACAGATGGTTAAGTAAAATATTGTCAAGAAAGAAATTTAATCCAAGAATCCATCTATGTATTACTAGCTGTATGATATCAGGCAAATTGCAATGCTCCTTAATAAAGTATAGTAATGATATATAATCTATGAATTCATGTTATATAATCAACACAATTACTTTTATGAACATTAAGCATGTATTTGCTTCAAAAAACTGATAGCGTTTTCTTCTCTTATTCTCATAAATACTTCGTAATGGTTGTGGTTATGTGGTTATAACTCTGACAGAATAAAAGCTAAGTTAAAGAACATTGGATAGTGGAATAAATCCGTTGTTTTTATTTTCTTATGTTTAACTGCAAAGTACACACACACACACACACACACACACACACACACATACAAATATCACTGTTTATACTATAGCTATCTTGTTAATAGTACTAAAACATGTCTGTGTTGGTTAGAATAGGAATGGCCCCATAGGCTCATATATTTGAATGCTTGGTCATCAGGGAGTGGTGTTACTTGACAGGGGTTAGGATTATGGCCTTGTTGGCAGAAGTGTGTCACTGGGAGTGGGCATTGAGGTTTCAAGTCTAAAGCCAGGCCCAGTGTGTCTCTCTTTCTGCTGCCTTCAGATTCAGATTCAGAAATCTCTGGTACCATGTCTGCCTATATGCCACCAATCTTTCCACCATGATGCCAATGAACTAAACCTCTGAAACTCGAAGCATGCCCCCGAGTAAATGCTTTCCTTTATAACAGATGACGTGGTCGTGGTGTCTCTTCACAGCAACAGACAATATCTCATGGTGTTTAATATATGTCACATACTACATCAAATATATCACACAAAGTACTTCATATAATGTATCCTATGTGTAGAACTATAAAAATGACCAAATGAAAAGCAAAGATGAACCTTATGGGACAGAACCAATATTTGATGGAATTGAAACTGTGGTGAATATAGAAAAACAATTTGAGACCCAAAGAGAAGAGTAGCTTTTACTCTTTAAGACTAAGATGTTTGGGAAGAAAATGGGAAAAGCATGCAGGCAACAGTTTTAACATTCAGAAATGTTTGCTTCATTTACCTTTTCTGCATAAAAGAAACTGAAGGATAGCTTTTGAGAATATAGGCAAGGGCTGTGTGAGGGGTCTGAAGAAAGTTCTTCAGAGTTGGGGCTTACTCTGAAACACAGAGAACATGTTTACCTGGAGGAGGAGGAGCTTGTGAAACTTCATTAAAGGTACAGTCAGCTTATTGATAATTAACACAAGGCAAGACGATAGGAAGAATGTGATGAAAGTGATGACATTGGATATGTGGGATCTTAAGGTCCAGGTGGGATCTTGTGAGCATTGCAAGTGCAGAAAGAGCTTGCAAGTCCTGTACAGATGTATTATGAGAGAACAGGGAGCTGGAGACAATTAAATTGACATTGGTGGAGTGAAACCACATGACTCGGTAGTCAGAATCATGTCTTTAAATGAGGAATAAAAATATTTCAAAAGAAGTTGATAGAAGAACAGATATTAGATGTTGTATAAGAGGGAGAGGAGAAACTGCATGCACACTGTATTAAAAGCCAGTCTGTTAGGTGAAATATGGCATTTCAGTAAAGCAGAGCCAACATGCAGAAATATTATAGAAATATTGCTCAGTTATTTCAGTCAACTTGATTTTAGTCATCAATAAATATTTCTCATTTCAGTTGACTACTTTTGTAGTTGAGTTTTGTTTTCTTTTCTGAGGTAAGGAGACTCAAAGTCTTCCTATGTAGTCAGACTGGCCTTGAACTCTTTAGCAAATGCTGGAAGGTACAGGCACAGGTTTTGATAGCTAGTCTATTGGGGTTTGTTGTTGTTTGCTTGCTTGTTTTTATTAAATATACCTCACAATTACCATATGCAGGAACAGTTGGTGAATGTTTTAAGATAAAGCAAAATTTATCATTTATATTCTTCTTTCTTTCTCATTCCTTGATTGTAAATATTATTACATACAATATAGAAATGCAAGCATTGATGGATATACATGTAAGCAAATCTCTTGAATATGCACATGCACAAGAGAGATCTACGTATAGAAAAGTCTGGTTTGTTTTCATTTTCTGTTTTTATCATCTCATTACTTTCTTCTTTTCTTCCTGTGTTTTATTCCATCTACATACTTGTCCTGGCTATTGATATTAATAATATGTTTGTGTTTTAGGCTATTAAGACAGCATTATGATTATTACAGTTTTATTTCCATAAGGATACATTTTTATTGATAATCCAATATGCCAGCAAGTGTATAACTCTGGTTATGAGTTGTACCATTCTGAATCTTCTGAATATCCAATTCATGCTTGTATTCCTGGAAAGGGATCTAGATTATTATGGATGTTAAAAATACAGTGAAGAAAGACACTGTCCATATTTATCGTGATTGAGCAAGTACTCAATCTCATGCACCTGCATGCTATAGTCTTGTCTCACTCGGTGTGATATCTGTGGAACCCTTTGCAGAAATCAAGAAGCTAAACTCCGGCTGAAGTGCTATCTTTCTAGCCTCAGACACAGTGCATGTGAAATGAGGGATTTGGGAAGCCTGGTTTTTAAAGTCTAGTCTGTTACTGACTTTCTCCTGCCACTGAGCATAGCCCTTGAAAATATGTGGTTTGAAAGCATCATATTTGAGAACAAAACTTTATTGTGTTACACTATTTCTGACAAAATGTAAGCAGATGTCTTGTCAAGCAAGATAGGGAGCCCATGGAAGACCAATGTATGACTACAACCAAAATCCTGCTTGTGAATCAGTGAGTTTTATTGGGGTTACTTACAAGAATATGAGTTAGGAGTCACTTACAGGAGCAGAAATGGCTCAATGACAGCTGCACCAAAAGCACACACAACAAGGTGACATTCACAAAAGCTGGAAACCTGGAATACATTGCACAGCCTCCAGGCAGATCATCAGGTTAGGACAGTGTCTTTTTGCCTGTTTCATTTGGTTTGAGCCTCTTCTAGGGAGCTTGGCTGTTCTTTGTTTTTTCTAGACCCTTTGGCGGGTTTCTGTTTCCTTCAGCTGCAGAAAGCAGCCTGTCTGAGCTTCTTTTAAAAAGTCAGCTTCTGCTTTTCCCCTGCCACTGCTGGGCTGCAAGGAAGCAGAGGCTTGGGTACTTTCAAGATTCGGCCACACCTGTGATCCACTGCCAAGGCTGAGGAAGCCTTTGCTGCTAGAAGTGTAATGGACATCAATATTGCTCTACAAGAGGTACTGAAGACTGCCGTCATCCATGATGACCTAGCATATGGCATATGTGAAGATGCCAAAGCCTTAGACAAGAGTCAAACCCATCTATGTGGGCTTGCATCAAATTGTGATGAGCCTATGTATGTCAAGTTTGTGGAGGCACTTTGTGCTGGGCACCAAATCAACCTAATTAAGGTTGATGTCAACAAGAAACTAGGGCTTTAGTGAAACTGATCTAGAGGAGAAGCCACAGGAAGTGGTTGGTTGTAGTTGTATAGTGGTTAACTATGGCAAAGAATCTCAGGTCAAGGATGTCAATGAAGAGCATTTCAAATGCAAGAAATGAATAAATAAAACTTTTGTCTCATAGGGGAAAAAAAAGCTTGCCTGATAGTGACCCTCAGCTGTCATCTTATTTTTATTTAATTTACATATTATTTAAGTTTATTTAATTTATATATTATTTAAACCACTGCTTGGCCTATTAGCTGTAGATTTTTATTGGTTAACTCTTACACCTTAATTTAATCCATTTCTATTAATCTGTGTATTGCCACAAAGCTCTAGCTTACCCGCAAAATTTCGGCATGTCTGTCTCTAGCTGCGGCTCCATGGCTTCTCCTTGACTCTGCCTTCTTTCTCCCAGCATTCAGTTTAGTTTTCCCCACCTAGCTCTGTTCTACCCTATCACAGGCCCAAAACAGCTTCTCTATTAACCAATGGTATTCACAGCTGTAGAGGGGAATCCCATATCACCTCCCCTGTTCTGTCTAAATGAAAAGGAAAGTTTTAGTTTTAACATAGTATATCTTTAATGCTTATACATTCTTGGGGCAGGAGGGATTTAGTGAATATAGTCAAACTTAGGGACTTCAGGAATCTTAGTTCTTTGTTTTCTTATCTTAATTAGCTTCTCTATATGATGTAGTGTTTTTACCTCCCTTTAGAACAACCTTATTTTACCTCCATGTAAACATCTTGTTTTAAAGCACCCTGTTGTTTCACTCCCTTTTACACTCTGTTTTATACAAGTTCCTCCGAGGTGGAAAGAAGTAGAAAGTTTATTTGATGAGGCAGGTGAGAGGCCCTAATGGGAAAAAGGGTCTGCCCAGTCAGTCTGGTGACCTGTGTTTGTTCCTGAGTTCCCATGTACTTACACACACACACACACACACACACACACACACACACACACACACACACACACGCACACACAAACACACCCACACACAAATAATGAATAAAATAAAAAGACGATCTTTATTAAAAAGAAAATTGCAATGCCCAGATCATGGGGTTCTCCAAAAGCCACCATGAAATTCGCAATTGTAAATAAAAGCAAAGAGCCTTCATTCAAGCTTAAGCTTGGATTCTCTGCCCTACACTGCAATTGAGACTAGAGAGTGTCCAGCCCAGTTGCAGTAGGGTTTTTATCATAGTAGAGATTCAGGTGAGGGAATTTTCATGATTCAGGACACTAATTGGCTGACATTTATCTAGGGGTCTTTTCAAAGGGAATATGTGACTTAGTGACATCCATTGACCTTATCTAATCTTATTTAATGTTTGGAATGTCGGGTAGTTTCCTTTAGATGCTGGCCCTCCCTGATGGTATCAGTTTATGGCTTTCCTGGAACCCAGTGTTGCCTGCCAGCAAACTTTAACTCAGGCCTACTTTTTAGCTGGTTTTTATTAAGTGTCATGGCAACCAAGTTGTTATGGACCCATGTGGCCAAGCTGTCTGAGTCCCACAAAAATAAGCTTAAATATTTTGCCTTCTTTCAAAAATAGCTACTTTAGCTTTATGATGGTGACATAGAAAGGAATCATGACGCCTAATTGTATTCAAGGATACATAGTCATAATTATTAGTGTAAATTAGGAAGTGAAAAATTATATAGACCAAGTTCTCTGTCTTATTTGAAAATCAAATGAGGAATATTTTCAGTTTTTAAATAGATAGGCATATATGCATAAAGGGAAAGAAAACAATATGCTTGCCTCCTTGGCTTCCATTCTGTGGGAGTCAGCAAGTCCAACATTTTTATAAGCAATGGTGCAGTAAAACAGCGAAACCACTGAACTGGAAAACACCATGGGCAGAAAGAAAGGGTTATTTGAGGACCAAACTGCCATGGCTATTTGTTGGAGAGCAGAGAGAACAGAAAATGACAGAAAAGCAAGTGAATCATATGACAGTCAGTCAGGGGTAGTGGGGGGATGAGGACTGGGAGGATGGGGGTGGCTTTCTGATATAGGCTCCTCAGATTAACTGAGATCTGAACGTCCTTCCCTGAAGTACTTGATTTAGGGCTTGGATAATGGAGGCAGTGGCTTTTCTGATAAACAGAAAGATACTCTTGAGCTTCTGTTTACCCAACAGCAATCCTCTTATCTTTTCAGAATCCTGTTTAGGACACTATCATTTGGGGGGCTGTTGTAGAACTAACAGTTTGTCAAGCTGGCCAGCCTGTTAAGTATTTTGTAGCAAGCTTGTCTAGATTCCACAGGACAGTAGACTGCTGATTCATGTTCTGGTTTCCATTGAAGTATTAGGGAGACAACCATTTAATTCTGGACACTCAAAGCCTTCATCTTCATCTAGGTGAAGACCATTCCCCCACGATTGAAGTCTGTGTCTCTTGGTTAAGAATTAATACCATTCAGAAATGATTTCTAATTCCTGGTATCTGGCCAAACAAATAACCAAACCTAGCCACACTGAATAAAAAACTAATCACTTCACTTTTCCCAATCTCTTTAAAGGGCTTCTTCATCCAAATATCTAAGGAGTTCTTTGTGAATGAGAAAACAGAACACTCAAGAAAAGATAAAAAATTAAAAATAAAAAATGATAAAAGATGATTTACTCTGAAGCAACATATGAAACACAGATTTAGCTTTTTCTGAATTCACTTTCTAAAGTGGTAACATTTCATTGTCTTAGCAGAAACACAGAGAAAATCATAAATTAAGATGCTTCTCATATACATCAGTGGACACCTTAAGTGGTGAGATTAAAGCAAAGAGAGAAAGCTCTGCTACAGGGCTCAGAGACATCTGAAGGCACAGCCTTTGGTTGGTGGCAGCTAAGTCTGTCACATAGAATGTCCCTTTCAGGAACTTTCTCTTATATATTTATAAACGTAAATAGTTTCATCAGCAAAATCATGGCTGACTATAATGCCTGGGTTAAAAAAAAATTCTTAATTCTTTGAAGCATTTAATAAGCAAGCATTGCATTAATAATTAACACATTTTAAGATGAAAATGATATCAGTAATTAGCAATATTTTGTGGTATGAACCAATCCTCCAGTCTCTTTGATATTTTCTGTTTGTTATCATGGAGTCAGGCTTGATCAATGGGAGGCATAATCAATTCAAGCCAGCACAGTTCTTTTGACACATTCCACCTTTTCTTTCTTTTCGCTGTTTGTATCCTACGAGCCTCATAAGACTAAAAAAACAAAACAAAACAAAAAGCTCCTAGCACCTCTATTTCTGAAACTGCTAGGTTTACCCCCAACTTTGTAATATATTCTGTGAAAATTCTTTGGGATTATTTATTATTTAGTCTTGGAAATTTTCTTGCACAAGATTATTCAAGTATACAAATTCTAAAGAGTTCTCAGATTCACATGCACCCATATGTACTACAAAAATAAAGAGTCTGGGTCTGAGAGCTGGCCCAGAGGGGGATGAGAAACAAGCACACACTCTTCCTCTAAGACTTCTAAACCAGTACCTGAGGGTTTTTATGATCTAATTACCTCTCAGAGGCAATGTTTCCAAATATCTCACAGAGACTTAGCTTTCTGTATGAATTTTGGTGAAATACATTCCATTGGTAGCAGAAACTCTTATCATGTATTATTAAAATCATTATTATAGATATCATAAATATGTTCAGGATTGAAAAAGGGACTGCCACTCCAGCCGAGGTGTCTGGGGAGGGCAAACTTTACCCTTGATCAGGAGGATGTGCTTTGGAGACAAACACAAAGAGACAGAATGTGAATTTGGTTTTGATTCTAACTCAGGTGGCAACTATATCTTTTCTCCTTTGGCTGGAGTCTGACCTAACAATCTTATACAGTTAGCTAGTCTGATTAAGCATGCAGTTACTGGACTGTGGTAGAGATCACTACTCCAGACTAACAAATTCTAGAATAGAGCAGTGGGCCTTTGTGTAAACAAAGGTTTACTGGGTGAGGAAGAATGAAACGTATGCATAAAAGTCTCCCAAGGTGGGAAAAATAAAAAAGTTTTAATTCTCTGTCATACACACAAGTTTTATGGTATTGACATGAAGGAGTCCATTTCAATATTTTTATGTAGATTATGGCATCTATATTGAGCATGTTAAATGAGGAAATGTAAAGACCATTTGACTGCTACACAGTGAATGAATAAATGAATAAATAAATATAATAAGGAGGACTTGACTGCTCCTAGGGGGAGGAGAAGGTGTATTAGAAGTAGGAGAGAGAGCAAAGCCAGGGGCAGAGGCAGAAACATCTGGGAGAGTCCAGAGTGCGCATGGCCAGACTGAGCTAGGCCATGCGAGGAGAGAGAGAGAGAACAATGAGAGAGGAACATCTGGTCAAGAGTGGCTTGCTTGGGTCAAGAGACTGGCAGAGCCAAAATGGCTGAGTTGTATGGGGGCCAAAGGAACTGCGGGAAGGAAGCCCAGTCGGATACCTGGGCTGGAGAGCTCAGGGTAGGGGACAAGGTATGCCAATCAGGAGGACACTGTGATGGGTAGGAACCAAGGGATGCTGGGAGAACCTGGCTCTACTTTGATATGTTAATAGGCACCTGAGCTTTGTGCCAGGTTTGAGACCTAACAGATATAAAAAGTGAAGGGAGGACCGGTCAGGATCCTCTCTTTTTATTGAAAATGTTAGGATTCAAGCATTATGCTGGTCTGTCACCTAGCAGGATGCACTCAGGCAGTACCCCGGTCAGCCCAAGGTCCTATGATTGCTACTACTTGTGTAATCTGTATGCAGGGGCAAAAGGTCCCCTTAAGATACAAGCTCCGCCCATTCCTGCTCTCCTTTTCTACTGTTGTTCTGAAGAGGGAACCAGGTAACCAGGTCTTTGCTTCTTTCTCTCTCTCTCTCTCTCTCTCTCTCTCTCTCTCTCTCTCTCTCTCTCTCTCTCTCTCTCCCCGTCCCTCCCCCTCCCTTCTCAGTAAACTCTCCACAAATTCTGTATGCATGGCATATTTGTCTTTCACCAACTACCCTGCTCTGAGGCATCTGGCCTTTCACCATCCAAGGTCCCTCTCACACAGAACCATTACAGAAGATACTAAAAACAAACTACTGTGTCTGCTCTGTCTAATCCCCTCACTCACTCTTGTGCTACAGCTGCTTGTCATGTTTTCCATAACACACTTGACAAGTGCCACTGTTTACATGATGTGATTGTTATGTTTAATGAATTTCTCATTTCAAAACAAAGCCATTTAGTTTACATTCATGTGTTGCAGCTCAGTTTTTACTGAAATGTAATATCTAAAGCAAAAAAATACCCACACATTTTTTCATAACTGTATTTAAAGCTTTTTTTATTATGTTTTATTGAAAAAAGATTTTTTCCATGCCATGTATTCTGATTACAGTTCCTATTCGCCAGCTCTTCTCAGATCCTCCACACACCCTCACTCACCCAAATGCAGACACTTCTGTCCATCTATAGAATACAAACAGACATTTAAAAATAATAATGATAATGGTAAGATAAATGAAGATGAAAACAAATAAAAGGAGCAAAAGAAAAAGCACAAGAAACACACACAGATGCTGAGACACACTAATCCAAACACAGATAAAACCCATAAAAACAAAGCAGAAGAAATACACACAGAGATGCTGAGGCACCCAAATTCACATTCAAAGAAAACCCATAAAAACAAAACAGAAACCATAACATATAAGCAAAAGATCTGTAAGAGGGAAAAATGCCAAGACAAAGCACTGTAAGACAAAACCTTCCAAAAATGTCATTTAGTTTGTTTCATGTCTATCTACCAGTGGGCATAGGGCCTTAAGTGTGGTTTGTGTACCTTGTTGGAAAAAGCTAATTTTCCTTTTCAAGTGGAAGATAAGGCAGAAAGATTGTAAGAGCCATCAGGGATGGAAGACACCAGTAAAAGGCACCTCTTAAACAAGAAAAAACTGAAGATCTGAAACACATATGGATGCACACACAGAAACAGTGACAATGTATAATGGGCCTGGAAGGGTCTGAGCCAGTGTCAAAGCCCTGAGAGGGGAAGTAGACACAAGCCCCATCCCTAACCTAAAAGCTATCTCCAATTGATAAGGGCATTTTTTATCTTGTAAATTAAATAGCTTATGATATTAAAAAACAGGATTCTATCCCATTTTGAAAGTTTTCTTTATCAGACTAATACTTAGGGTTCTATATTTATATATGTGTGTGCATACTGAAATATCTTTACATTTTAATATACATATGATGTGAGATTCCCTTATGTATGCTGTGAATGTTTTATTGCCATTGGTTAATAAAGACACTGCTTTTGGCCAATGGTTTAATAGAATATAGCCAGGATGGAAAAGATATATAGAGAGAGTAGGCAGAGTCAGTGAGATGCCAGGTAGCGACCCCCAGAGACAGACGCACTGGAACCTTGCTAGTAAGCCACAGCCACGTGGCAATACACAGATTAATGCAGATGGATTAGTTTAGGATATAAGAGCTAGCTATAAAAATGCTTAAGATATTGTCCAAAAGGTACTGAAAATAATATAGTTTCTATGTGATTAGTTTTGGTCTGAGCAGCCAGGAAACAAATGGGCATGCCTCCCCAACATGCATATATACACAAGCATGAGACGGAGTCTCAATATTGCATAGAGATACACACGCCCATATATGGGAAATCAGTGATATTAAAATCAGAAGCTGAAAATTAAAAACTTATTTTTCCTGTTGTGTATATAACTATTTTATTTGTGTGTGATTCTATGTGTTTGTGTATGTATGGGGTCATTGCTTACACCTGTGTATGCATATGCAGACTCCAGGGATAGACAGCAGCTGTCTTCCTCATTACTTCCTGTCTTACTTTTGAAGACATGGTCTTTTACTGAATCTGAAACTGGCCACTGAGTATTGGGTGTTTAGAAAGCTCCCAGGATGCTTTTGTTTCTACTCAGCCCTCTGTGACAGGCTTAAAGGTGTGTCCAGACATGCTTGGTGCTGGAGATACAAATCAGGTCTTAATGCACTTTACCCACTGAGCCACATTCGTAGACCCAGGTGGTTATTTTATTTTAGATACAACTGTGTGTATGAATCTCTCTCTCTCTCTCTCTCTCTCTCTCTCTCTCTCTCTCTCTCTCTCTCTCTCTCTCTGTCTCTCTCTCTCCATTGTGTGTGTGTGTGTGTGTGTGTGTGCGCGCGCGCGCGTGTGTGTGAGAGAGAGAGAGAGAACATGCTATGGAACAAACAATTTCATAAAGCTAAATGCAATTTACAGCTAAACTACACTTACGTCTCCCAGATGTATCTTGTATTTTACCATTTTTCTTTACTCCACAAAGACATGTTTTCCATAGTTATTTGCATGTCTTTTACACTTAACATGTAATCGTCAAAGTGAAGGAAATATATAATCTACTTACAAGTTTCTCAATTGCCCATCTGACTACAGATTGCCAATTAATGAAGTTTGCATTGCTTTTAGAAACTTAATGTGAAATAGAGGAAAGAATAGGAGCCTATATCTCATATAAAATACCAGTCACCCCAGGACAGGTAAATTTAGGAAAATACGGTATGTTGTAATTTCTTTAACAATTCATTAGTTCTGAGAATGCTAGGAAATCTCTTTCACTCGGATTTGCTTGTGAAAACCTGGCGGAGAGCCATAGTGCCACAGTGCTTGTGTAGATCTGTGAGAGATGCCTGCCAATGCCCCAGGATAGCCTGGGCAACACTGACGCCTTCACCTGTGCCCTTCCTGAGTCTCCGTGTTGATACTCCAGTTTTACTGTGGGGTTCAGGCTTATTTTGAGCTGGTTTTGTTGTACGAGATCCAAGTGCTGATCCCAAAACTCTTCTTGCTCAAGAGGTCCAGAGGCCCCAGAGACCAGTTAGCCTCTGTTGACCTGGGAATTTCACTCCTCATTTTCCCTAGATTAATGTTACTGGGTGCTGTGGGAATAGTGGAGTTGGGAGAGAAACAAAATAGAGGAAAAGAAAAGAGAAAATAGGAAAAGAATTAACCCAAATTCTTGTCAAAACTTTCTATTTGATGATTCAATGTTATCTATTTGGTACATACATACACAATGAAGCTACTTTGAAAGTACTTCTGGGAAAAAGGCTTTACTTTTGTTGCTAATCGAGGACTTACATTCTTCTGAGTGAACTTGGGTCTGAACTGTCTTGGTCTATCATTGTTTTTATTTAATCAAACCTTTGTTCCAAAACATTGAAAGGCATTATTGTTGTTTAAATATTCCTTCAGGTCATGTTTATATCTATTACCAGAATGTAATCTTAGTAATTAAAATATAGTATAAGAAAATGGAATTAGAGCTATGGGAAATATCTTAATTTTTTTTTCTCATTATCTCTTTGGAGATGTAGCATGCTGGCAAGTAACTGCTAATGTACTTATCTTAAAAGCAACTTCAATAAATTTATTCTTTTATTTATTTTAGTGGCTAAAAAATTACTGTTACATTCAACTGAGCCTAATTATGTTGACTATTTGCCAAATATACTCTAACTGAATTAATTAAAGTATTAATTCTTGTTACTACAGTCTTCTATGAGTATAATATATTGAAAATAATTTTATAATACATCATGGTTGGTAAATGTTATTCAGAGAACACCTGAATGAAGCACCAAAAAATACCCCAGAATATGAGTATAATTTCCTCCTTCTCTGAGCTCTGGTTTTGCTTTCTTCCAGAATGGATGCATTAAAGCTTTCTGCCATTCATATGCTTACATGGTTTCTGTCTACTTATACTTGTGAACCAGTGTTCTACAGCTTTCTAAATATTATCTCCATTAATGCTAGATTTCTCTTGTGAAGGAGGAGCTGTCAGACTAACTACTACTTTCATTATTTCTTGGGCTTTAGATTAGAACCAAATGTCTAACCATAACCTCCTACTTCTGACATATGTATCAGCAACCAAACATGAATTGGAGGACACTGTCTTCACCTGCAGAGGCTCATCAAATGGCTGCAATAAACTCAGAGCTTGTGTAGAATGGCATGTTTGTGAAATGTCAGGAGGAAGTATATGTGGTCATGTGGGTACTCTAACTCTAGGATTTGTAGATCCAGTTCTTAATTTCAATATAACTAGCTATGAAACACTATGCCAAATATAGAAGCAGTTGTTATTGGTAAAACACATACCTTGATACTCTGTTGTAACAATGTTTAGGTGAGTTGTATATAATGTGATAAGAAGCTCCATAGGTGTCAAGGTCAGTTGCTGTGCCAGCCATTGTTGTTCCTATGGCGGCCCTACAATCATTCTAGATAGTGCAAAGAGAAGGTGGCACTAGATTTTTGTAATTTACTCCATCAAAGAGGATTGAGTAAGCTTCTGTGACCATTTCAGATGTCTGGCAGGCCAGGATGTTGCATGACAACTCTATGGATAACACCTCTCTTTGAACATGTAGGGCTATACTTGTGGTCAGGTCAGGAGAAAGGGTTCATCAGTAAAAGACACCATCAGTCTTCTTTCTTTAGGTGACTTATTAGAAATCCCCATTGTTACAGCTAATATGAGCATATGATTTACCTCTATCATGGCACATTTTTTTCTAATTCATATGTGTGTATGCATGTATATGTGTGTGTGTGTGTGTGTGTGTGTTTTGTTTGTTGACACTGGCGTGAACCTCCAATGCCCAAGTGCTGGGATTGCAGGTGTGCATTATTATGCCTGGTTAAAAGAGAGACACTTAGCAACGGCAAAGACTAAGTAAATACATCTTGCAAAATAGTAATTCTATACCGCTTGTTATAGATGAAGTATTTTACAATAAACTAAACAACACATTATGAAGATCTGTGACTATTAGTGTTATATATTTTCCCAAAGATTTAGAAAAGTAATTATTTGTCTCTCAATCAGTAGAAAATATCACTAGGTATATTGAAATTGTCTTGCTCATATTATTAATTACTAGCTTTCAAAATTCTTCATATCTGTATGTATACACATTTCAAACTTCATATCCAGAATCCTCACTAACCCCATAGCTACAGTAATTATTTCTCCACTATGTTATAGAAGGCACAAGCAGTCACTTGCTTTTCAGTTGGGATAGCATCTCCATGCATATTAGGAGAGTTCTACACCTTGATTAACATCTGTGTCTTTCTGCCTTGGTATTCACTTGCTGTGGGCATATCACAGGTGGGTTCATTTTCCTCTGTTTGAGTCTGAAAATGAAAGCTAAAATGGATCTACTGCATCTCTCTGACTGCTGTACACCTGGAGGCTTTTCCTCTTTGCAGTCTGTCTGTTAATTGCAGAGGTTAAAAAGAAGACATCCAGGCAGATAAGTAGCAACCTGTTGTTCAGGGTAGATGTGGCAAGCATAGATATTGCCCTTCCTTCCTTGGGTAATCTGGATTCATAATCTTGTAAAAAGTGTTGGGCATAAACTTGTAAGGAGTGTCAGGTGAAATAATAATTAAAAGGTGTCTAGATCGCAGACTACCATGAGACAACCGAAAATTTCAGACTCAAAGAGAAATATTGGATGCTGCAAAGAGTGGGGACAACAGTCCTAACACATTTGTAAGTATGAATACATATAGCCACATGTATGCAGAAATGAATGCTTTATACAGAAAGTAAGTCTTTGTATCTGTAATGGAACAATCCCATTTTGTTTTATTTGATCTGTAAAGAAACCAATGTATAAAAGAACTAGTAAGCTAGCTGCCGTGTGTTTGCATATGGATCTTCACAATATTCTGAACTTGAAAGTGATGTGGCAAGTCCTTCTGTATATGTGTTGTTTTTATTGGTTAATGAATAAAGTTATTTTGACCAGTAGCTTAGCCGAATAGAGCTAGGTGGGAAAATTAAACCGAATGATGGGAGAAAGTCAGCAGAGTCAGTGAGAAGCCATGGAGCCACCAAAGGAGAAAAACACAAGCTGAGAGCGAGAACCTTGCCAGTAGGCCACAAACCTCAATGCAGAATCTAAAATAATAGAAATGGGTTAATTTAAGATATAAGCCATAGCTAGCAATATACTTAAGTGATTGGCCAAGTAGTGATTTAAATAATACAGTTTCTGTGTGATTATTTTGAGTCAGGGCTTCCGGGAAATGAACAAGCAGCCTCCCCCAACATGAAAATATTAACTATATATACAACTCTAGTCATAAAGAACAGTACATTTACATAGACATGTGTGTATGGGGGCTAGTATGCACATAGGTCATGGTAGCCAAATGCAGCTGCTCCAAATATTTTTAAATTTTCCAGGTTACTTGAGTGTAACACCTCATTTGAAAACCTCCCCATCTTCTCCGAACCAGATATACTAGCTTCTAGGGCAAATGTCAGCTGATACATTCTGAATCATCTCTGTGAGTGAAAGTCTCCTAAACAGTTGAGCTTCTATTAAGGAAATCTTGAACCAAGTGCATTGACACAAACAAGACAGTGAAAAACTCAGTGCACACCCATGGGCCCAATACTAGATTTCCCCACTGACTTGCATGAACATGTCTCAGTTTTCACTGTGGATACGGGAGAGAATTGTTTTAGATATTTCCTTAATCAGACACATGTTTCCCCATAATGGAAAATTTTCTGTTGATAAAATTCATTCCCTTGAGGAAAGAAGGAAATAAAAATACTCAATAATTTATATGAAATCATCATTCAATGAATAATATTAGACCCATAATGACTCATAATGTTATACAGGCATGGCAGTCCTGTAGAGACTTTCTTTACTTTTACATAGGCAAAGGTAATTTGCCATCCTGGGATCCTTTGCTTTATATTCAACCTGTCAAACTACTTATTGGGTTTGCCGATGTTTGTGTATTTCTACTGACTATGTGAATAACTGCAAGGGATACATTTCCATAAAGGAAATAAATTCACACAGTACTGTCCAGAGCACCTAACTGTTCAGCCCAAAGGCTGAACGTTGTTGATGTTAACCTGGCTGTCTCTGGGGAGGTAGTGCATACACTTTCAAAGTCTAGCAAAGTGGCCATGATAGCCACTCTATGAGACTAGAAGGAAGACATAAGTTTCATTTGTTCAGGATCAACCTTAATTTCTTTTTGATGCTGAGACTGAGAACTCAAACTGACCTAAATTTGTCCTTTCCCCTTTCTCCACACAATACTGTGTTTTAAAATCTTAGCCTGCTGCATTCTCTGCAAGAACTCTACTTCTATGTTGTATCCTCAGCCTTGTTTCTACTTTATATTTGGAGATAAATATCTTCTGGTAACTAAGTTGCCAGACATGGCCTTGCCCTCACTCAGTCATCTTTAAGCCTGTAAATAAATGCAGGTGTTTTAAGTTGTGACAGAGATGAAGATAATTTGGATGGTACCCAAATGTCTATATCCCACGTGATGAAGAGCAAAAATGGCAGCCCATCTAGTCATTTTGGTTGTCACACTGACATTAGTATGAAATAAGTTCCCCCATTGCTTTTCTTTTAATTGTGCATGGGAGTGCCTCAAGGATAGGTAACAGAACCAACTATCATCAGTGGCATTGAAACAGTTCTCTATGTGTTCCTTTGTCAAGTCCCTCTGATACCCTCCAAACCATCCCGTATACCTCTCCTTTCTCTGTTTCAAATTTCTGGCCTCTTTTTTCATAAATTTCACAAATGTAATACCGATACATTCCTAAATATAGTCTATGCAGTACGCATTGTGTTACTTATATAGTGTTTATTGGGTTGACAGTTTAGTATTGCTTGGTTCTTTCCTGGAGAAGACTGCTTCTCCCATTCCCAGCATTCCTTATTTGCGTACAGTTCTTTGTATAGGGTTGTGGCCGTGTGGACTTCCCCACTCCACTCTTTAGGCAAACCTACTTGTGGGGCGTTAACTTCCTACATGCTTTTGCTTTTTTATTTACCTAAAACTTCATGATGTTCTGTTATGGTTACATTCTAGGACTATCCCTTTTAAAGAACATATTAGATTTTTTGAAAAAGAAAATTCCTTTATTGTGACATTCCATTGTTATATTTAGCGGAGAGTTGACATACTTCCAACATACTATTCAATAACACTATTTTATATCATTGTCTTTATTTCATCTTAGTGCTTTTATCCCTTTTGATTACTATAGTTTTGCTTTTACTTTAAAAAGGCTTAAAATTCATACTTTTTTCATACTTTAGAAGGAAATGTTTTCAGCATGAAGTAGTCTAAGTTAAAGATTTAACACTTCACCTCAATCATTCATTCCATAGAATACAAAACTTTTACAAACTATGTTAGTGCTGACAATTAAGCTGTGACAAATAACATGCCACAGCTCTCATACCCCATTTCTAAACTATGGAAGGACACATTTTGTGGTTTGTGTACTGAAGCATCTTTGGAAGGAGGAAGGAAGCAGGGGAGGGAAAGGGGAGAGACATGCAGACAACCAAGAAAGAAAGAGGAGGAGAAAGCTTAAGAACTACAGTAAACGTAAATTCAATGCGTATCAGCCACAGGGTTATTTAAGTTACTTAGAATAGCTACTAATTTATACCAGTACCAAGTTACAAGATTTGACGTTATGTGTGTAGATTTATAATGAACTAAATGGCCAGAAATGGTTCTGATAGATTCCAATAGTGGTCTAATTTGCAGCTGGTTTGTTGTTTTTCTTAATATTATCTACAAAGCAATTTTGCATGCATAAAGATGATTTGTCTAGCTTTTGAGGGAGTATTAACTACTAATACATGTTCATTAAAGAATACTGAGGGAGAAGAATTTAAATCAAGATGATATAGCACAAAATCAGGGTAAGTTTTCAATATTAAGCAATTCAAAACATGAATAAATGTTTTTGATCTAGATTTGTATATATACACATACATGCATTTATAATATGCTATTTTTAATATATATATATTAAGTGGATAGATAGATAGATAGATAGATAGATAGATAGATAGATAGATAGATAGATCAGGTAATATTCTTTTCCACCTTGGGATCGTTTAAGATGGAGATCTAAGAATTTATTTGTTAAGAGGATGAATTATAGAAGGCAACTTATTAATGGGATTTCTCTCCAGGTTGAAACCTTTGCCATTACATATGAGTTAAGGATGCAAGGATCATGGAGGGCTCTAGAAATATCCTTTGAGGCACACAGGCAGGAGAGTTCATGGGTATGATCTCCTACATTTTAATAGAAGGAATCCTAAATTTGAATTCTAGTATAGAATCATATTGTAAAACAATTTTAGTTCAAAGACAAGTGGTGTAGGAGGTCCTTCTGTATTTGTGTTGCTTTCATTGGTTAATAAAGAAACTGCTTGGCCTGATAGGGCAGAATTTAGGTAGGCAGAATAACTACATCCATATTCCCAAATATTATTTATAAATCTTTGTGTACATTTAAAGGGGGATATGATATAGAGATGAATAATTTGCATTGGTATAAATCTTGATTTATTGAAACAAATTTAAGGTCAATTTTTATATGTATATGTATTTCTGATCTTGATTAAGATATTGTGATTGTGTAGTTCATTTAAAAATGTAATGTATAATTAGAAAATATAAGTTGTTAATGGATAATCATCAATAGTCAAGCTTGTAGTCATGTTAGATTTTTTAGATATATAGACATATATTTCAGTTAGATAGGCATTCTTCATATCTTTCAAAGACTGAAGAATATGGCATTTAAAATGTTTTAATAACTTAGGGCTTTTCATGACAATGGGACACGTCAGCTCCTGACTGCCCCAAGTTACTCCCTGAGGAAAATAGGCATCAAACATGCTCCTTATGGAGTTGGTTAGCCATTTGGACAAGAAACTGCTCTTGCCTGGACTGCTTCACTGGACATCCATGACCTGCAGAGAAATGACTGCTGAACTTGCCTAAAGGTGAGCTGATCCTTTAGGGTTCCTGATTCATAAAAGAGTCTGCAAGACATTCTGCAGGATACAGAAAAAAGTGGCTAAACTGTCTTTAAAATTTCCTGCTTCATGGAAAAGTTTGCTGGATACTGTGGGCCTGTAGGCTGAAGATGGATGCCCCAACAGTACAGAATAACTTTGGGTGACTGTCCAGGCAGCGAGATGTCTCTGTTAATTCTAAAATTTTGGAACTTGCTTACAATGCACTTCCTGTTTACTTAGGTCAGGCCACTGCCACGTGGTGATACAGATGAATAGAAATGGGTTAAATCAAGATGTGAGAGTTAGCCAATAAGAGGCTAGAGATAATGGGTCAAGCAGTAATTTAATTAATACAATTTCTGTGTGGTTATTTCGGGTGTATGCTAGCCGGGCGGCCAGGACCAAAAGCAGGCCCTCTCTCCTTCAACAGACAAGTTTACTTACAATGTTATCTTACAATTATTTTGGAGACATTACATTTTTAAAACCATTTTATATGTATGAGTGCTTTGACTGCAGTGAATATCTATGTACAATAGGCTTGCCTGTTCAGAGCACAGATAAGCCACAAGAGGAGAATATCAGGTGCCCTGGAACTGGCATTAGAGAGGGTTGTGAGTCACTAAGTGGGTGTTTGTAAACAAGCCAATCCCTTGGAAGAAAAGCCAGTTCTTTCAACCATTGAGTCATCTCTCCAGTTCCAAGATTTGGTATTGTGGGGGAATATATGTATTGTGTGTCGTCCCTAGCCCAAAAAAAGTAATTAATATGCATGCCATTGTTAATACTACATTTCTTGTAGTCGCTCTTACTCTACACAAAGGTGTTTCAGCATTACTTACAGGACAACTAAAAAAAGAGCATGCCAGATTTGGGATGAAAAAATGAAGTCCTGGGCAGGTGACGAGGCATCTTACAATCCTCATTAAAATATGTAAACATTATTTTCTGATATCAGTAAACTGTTGTAGTGCCAGAATTGAAATATAGGAATTTTTTATTCTATTGGAAGGCAGGATATGTGGAACAATCTGGAATGTAATACTTGTTTTATGAGACAGAAGTGATGGGTACCTAAACTGTGGTATGTATAATATAGAAAGTGGCACGATTAGAACTGTTTCAGGTTGGTTAGTAGAAGAGTAATGACTCAAAGATGATCATGACTTAACATAGTAAATTAGATAAGTTTACCTTTACTTGTAATAATAACCACAGGAGGAAAAGACTATACATGACCCATATATTAGAGAAACAATTGGGGGGAAATGTACATGTTTTGTTGAATTATATTTAAGTTTCAGATTTCTATTAACAAAAAGTAAAAAAAAAACAAGGGGGGAAATGTACATGTTTTGTTGAATTATATTTAAGTTTCAGATTTCTATTAACAAAAAGTAAAAAAAACAAGTGGATGCTATTACAAATTAAAGTTAAAATCATAGTACTTAGCATTCTAGATATGCTTACCTTCACTTGGGAGGCTCAGATGTGTAGATTATGAGTTGAAGGACATCTTGGGTTATATAGTGAGTTCAGGGCAGTCTAGATGACATAGTGATGTGTTGCCCCATGCTTCTCACCAATCACAGTGAGAAGAGTGAAAACATGTGGATTATGCACCTACATTGGGACAACAAACAATATAAGAGGTCACTAAAACTGAACAACAAAAGGGGACTGATTTAAGAACGATTGGTGTACAAATTGCCACTACGTGTTTCAGATCCTGTGAGCTAAAGCTCTTTAAATGTGTTAGTGTTGCGTATGTGTTTATCAAACTATGGACTGTGATTGTAACCTTTTTAAGTTCACATTAAAGTGTTCTCTCTGCTGTCTTGTACGCACAGTAAGAATAGCATAGCCGGAGCCACCTGTACAGTTCTGAAATCTGGAAGGCTAAGATAAAGTTGACTGTGGGGTTGATTGTTGGGGTAGCCTCTGTTCCTTGCTTGCAATCAGCCAAGTTCTCACTACTTGTTTCTGGGCCTTTGTTTTATGATTTTGTGCTCACGACGTCTTTTCTGCTTCACATATGCACTTTATTCCTGCCGGAGTCAGATACCATTGCAGGACTGCCTTTAACCTTAATGGCCTTCATGTTGGTTCTGTCTATAGATAAAATCTCACTGAGGATTAGGCCTCCTATGCACAAAGCTGAATTTATAGTGAGTATTCAAAATTCAATTCATAGCAACTTTGATATCAAAACAAGCTGAAAATTCAAACACAATCCAATATCAAATTTGCTTTAATAAAACTTAGCTATGGTGACAAATTCTGTCAAGTATTCTTTCCTGAGAGATATCAAAGTAGCTGTCCTGAATCTCAGATAAACAGAAAAATCAAAATCACAAGGTAGGTGCTTCTTCCCCACACTTGGAACATTTCCTGGCATAGATTAAAACATAAGCTATTTAGTTTGGGATGAACATTGAACAGAAAATGACTGTCTGATTAGTTCACCAAAAATTAAATGCAGAAAATCTGAAGCTTATATAGCAAGCTAAAAAATCATCTGGTTTCAACTTAATCCAAAGAGAAATGAAATAAAAATAGA
>PVIU01013505.1:0-55950 GCA_004026605.1 Ondatra zibethicus | reverse complement strand
GAAGGACAGAGGGAGGGGGAGGATGGCGCAGAGGAAGGACAGAGGGAGGGGGAGGATGGTGCAGGTGAGAGGTACCATGCCTTCTGTTAAGCATTTTTTCTTTAAAAAAATAAGATCTAGTGCTTTTGTCAATGTATGTAAATAAAGTATATAAATCAGCAGCAACACATTTGCCTCCTTATCTAAAACATTTCCTAGAAGACACAGAGAGACATGGAGGTGGATGGTTACCAAGGAAGCCCCAGGGTGGACATGAAAAGTCCAGGTAAGTTGATGACAGATGGGCTTTTCTGTGATGAAACTGTGTTGAATCACACACCTGGAAATGGCGATATCCTATATGTGTGAAATGTCATGGAACTGGTCACAAGGGTAGAAATCAGTTTCACTATCTACCAATTTAAAAAGAACTGCAGGTACAGATAGGAACCATGGTTGTCCGAATGAAGTCTCCTTCCTCTATCTCCTGAGCCCATGGACCAAAATGACACAGGTCTTGCTGTTTTACTTTTACAAAAACATGATTAAAAGAAAACAAAGTTCTTAATAACATAATTATAAAGCTTAACACAAAAATCTGTCAAGAAATCCATTGACGTAAGTCAACTTACGGTTCAGCCCCAGCAGAGCATTGGGGCTGAAGGGAGCCAGAAAGAGGGAAAGAACACAGAACAGTATGGGAGGAGGTGCCACCAGTGACTAGTGTCAGGATCCATTTAAAGTCACCAAAGATCCTTTGTGTTGCAGAATACTTTAAAGTCTGACAAGGAGGGGAGCTTTGTGACATAAGCCACCAAGAGTTTCTACTTAGCATAGTTAAGTAAGTGCTAATTCGGGCCCAGGGCACTGACATCCTCCAGTGTCCTACAATTCTCTCATGGACTCCCCCACCCACCCAGATTTTTACCCATCCCTTCAGATCATTACACACACACACACACACACACACACACACACACACACAGAAGCATCCCTGAGACACAAAGATGTTAGCATGAAGATCCTGTTGAATGTTCTGTCTGCAACATCAAGCCCAGGAATGAACTGTTGCTTCAAAGCAAGAGCTAAGTGGAGGAAAAAAAAAAAAAAAAAAAAAAAAAAAAACAAAGGAGAGAAGAAAGGCATAAAATCAGTCTTTGGGGAGATAAAGGAGCGAGGCATATCAGAGGGCAAAATCTCAATGTAGAATACTCCAGAAAACTTAGACAAAAATGGAAATTGGGAAAACTCTTTTGGACTTTGTGATTAGGGTTGTCAATACTAGAGTGTCATGAGACACATCCTAGACATAAAGACCATAGCTTTGATTGCAAAGAAACTGCATGGCCTTCGATCTCTACACAAGCAAGTCATGGTATATTATTTTTTGATAACAGTGACTAGAGACTGATGGGACATGAACTCCTGACTACTCGTTGGCCATGAGATCTGTTTCAAAGGAAAGATAGTAATTACATATTTAAGAACAGCATTGGTTAAGAGGAGAGAGAATGTATGACAAGTGGCATGGACAAAGGCCCTGTATCCTACAGCAGTTCTAGAATACAGAGATGCATGGATAAAATGGATATATGCCTTAGATTTTACTTTATTTTGTGTGTGCATGTGTGTGTGTGTGTGTGCCTGTGTGTGTAGATGTGATTATGGATACATATATATATATATATATATATATGCATGTTTATGTGAAGGCTGGAAGGAGGCTGAAGTGGAGGGTCTTCCTCAATCACTCTCCAAGGGTCATGCTCTGAACCCGGAATTCATTGATCCCACCAGGCTGTTTGACCAACAAACTCCAAGGATTTGCTTGTCATCATCTCCTTAGTTCTGTGCTCAACTCTTTATGCTGATGTTGGGAATCCACACTCAGGTCCTGATGCTTGCACAGTAAGCACTTTGCCGACAGAGCCATCTCCCCAACCTTAAGGTGTGAGACTTACTAACAAATTTTATGTCAAAGAGAAGAAAGTCTGTTAAATTAGGAAAAGTCACATGGTGTGTGAGTATGTGGCTCAGAAGAGGAAACAACCGTAAAGGAGAATGTGAGAATGGTCACAATAGTGACCCCTCTTCCCTTAATCCTGACTCTCTCAGTCTGGCTCTTTGGCTAGGGGTAGTCACTCTCCCCTATACATACCCAAAGGGCAAAGGAGTGCCTAGGGACAGCTACCTCTCAGTGACCACAAGAACTCCCTCTAGAGTACTCAGGATGATCAGGCAGAGAGATGGGAGCTGTGGTTCTGGGCCACATGCACAGCCCTACACTAGTCCCATTCCCCATTTTCTTCATCCAAACACACACACCTGTGAGAGAGAAATGAGCACTCCTCCCTAGAGCTGAGAAAATAGGGATCCCAAAGCAACAGAACTTGAATGTAAACCCATGGCTCTCCTTCTAAGGTCTTGTTCTTCTCGCCATTCAGTTTTCCGTCTACTCACAAATATTATACTTTCTCAACAAACAAATTTCTGTTGATTTCTTAGATGTGGCTGGGAGTAAAATAAGGACATCTCCAACAGAGTTGACCAAAAAAAAAATGTGTGTATCATAGTAAATGACTGTCAAGACCCAACAGAGTCCAGTCTATACAAAAGGGTGTGTCGCTAGGTATGCCCCTTAGAGAAGGAAAAATTGGGAATTGGCTATAGAGGTGTTGGAAGCCTGGGAAAGAGGGAAGCTGATTAGTATAAGCAGTAGCTATATTGCCTAGGCTTCGGGAATGAAAAGATACCAAATCCTGAGAACTTCAGGGGATCCAAGAGGAAGCCCCATGGAGCTGGGCACAGCATGAATGTGCAGCAGGTGCCTGACTTGGCCCTGCTGCCTTTACATGAACAAAGCACTTCATGGAGCTGCAGCTGAGACCAGAGTAGGTGGCACTGCCTGGTGACAGCTTTTGTCTCTAGCTGGAAAGAGGTCCTGGAGACCTGGAATTCTATCTGATCTCTGAGAAAGTTCATAGCTTGGCTATTGGTGCCCCTGAGATGGTCCCACAAAACCAGTTCTGGAAATGGGGAAAACAGGGGAAGGTTTAAAGCAAGTTCTTCCCTGGCAACAGAGACAGGACAAGCAGACATGCAGGAAGGGATAAGTCTATCCTTTCCCTGTTGCTAATCTCTCTGGAATTAGCACCATTGTCACCATGAGCAGCGATCCGATTGGCAAAGGAGGAACTGGACTGGCAGTAACACTGGGACCATCACTTGAATCTTGGGTTCAGAGCTAGAAGACAATAGCACAGAGTCACAGACACTGTCATTCATGATGCTGAAGCTTGGGGTGGAGGAGTCCTCTCCCCGAGCTGTGACAGATTAGGGAGGTCTCAATGAAGAGTTGAGTTCACACTGAATCCAGGCTTGGCCTAGATAAATTGAGGGACCCCCAAGAGTAAAGGCAGAAATACAGCAAAGCTTAGGTCTAGTCACAGCCATTTTAGAGTCTGGGGAGCCAGACGTAAAAGGGGTTAAGAAAGTTACAAACTATTAAAATAATTAAGTAAATGTAAATATTAAGTAAATAATTAAGTAAATGTCAATATCATCTTACCTTGCAGGGTAAGAGTAAGGAGTTTGGTGGTTATCTTATCTAAAGTAAAGGAAATGGTGGAGACATGACAAAGCCACCTCCCCCAGCTTCTTGATGTCACAGCCTGCTCTTTGTCAGTGTACAGGAGTGATATAGCAAGAGGGCGGGATTCCTACCCTTCTGTGTCCTCAGAAATTATGCAGGCCAATGACTTTCAAGAGTAGGCATGTTTATTGCTTCCTGTAAAACACCCCCCCGCCCCCGGCAAAGTACTTGAGAAAAGAAAAGCACAAGGCATGAAGTAAATAGGAGCTGAGTGCCTGGCCAGTCAGAGTGACTGCCTTTGTGCAGTCAGAGCGGCTGCCTTCAGCCGTATCTTCCTTGCTAGATGGAGGGTGCTGCAATACTGCCCTGAGAACCAGAACACGTGCTGAACGTGTTAACTAATGATCTCAATGACGTCCCCTCTTCTCGTTTTAGACAGGTCACTTGGATTCACCTGAGGTCACTCCACTAACCGATGCAGATCTGATTTCTGATCTAGGACCATTCCCACCACTTAATTTTCTGTCTAAACCAAGACACATTTTGTAGCGAAAAAAACGGCATTAAAAAGAATTATATTAACATGACCCCAAACAGTGGGGCTTTCCCCAGCAAAGTAGATCAGGTGGTGTCTGATGAGACCTCGCTACCTGCCATCTTTATTCTTTAGAACTCACATTACCCAGACCTTGGCCTGTTAACAAAGTGTGTGTGTGTGTGTGTGTGTGTGTGTGTATGTGTGTGTGTGTGTGTATGCGTGTGTGCATGTGTGTATGTATTTGTGTGTGTTCAAGCATGAGTGTACATATGTGTACTGGCACCCTTATGTCCAAAGGTACTTCTGCTTGTCAGCAGAGATGGCTTTCAATCAATCCAGTGGGTGGATCTTGGATGACCTGTCTCTTGCCAGTATTGTCTTTGCAAACTCATAATGGGGATGGGAGGGAGAGGGGTGTTAGTGGTGGTTCTGCCTACAGGAATATGCTTTTGTTCCTTAATACCCACAATCTTTTGGGGGAGAAGGATTGTGCTTCGCTGCCTCTTTGACATCAAAATTAGCCATGTTTCTTACTTTGGCCAATAAAATATAACAGAAATGTTGCTGATACTGTCACAGTAGACACATTAAGAGCCAGCGTGTAGTCTGCATCAGTTATCCTTCTACCCTGAGAGCAGCAGTGTTCTGGATTGGACTGCTTCTTGGCCCGTGGACTGCATGTGTAGATGATATAGGGCACAGCCACTGTCCTATGGTGCACTGGTGCCCAGAATTAAATACTTAGTAGCCACAAAGACTAGGGGTGTTCACCATTGCTCATTGCCATATTCACTAAGGATATGACAGGATTCTCCAAAAAAAAAGACATTGATTTTAAGAAACTCATTTTCATATATAAAATCCATCCAAACATAGTATTTAAAGAGTCTATCGTCTTCCTTCTTTAAGGCCCCACTTCCCTTGCAGCTTTCTTAGGGGTCTGAGTCCAAAGTCTACTTGAGCAGAGGAACCCTAGGGCCAAATCAGCTAATTCTTTACAATTTCTATTCATTTTTTACAATTTTTATTCTGTGTTTGTTAGAGAGATTATTTATATTGATCTTAGTTTTTAAAAAAATCACTGAATGTTAAAAATTGATCAGAGAAGTCTTCCACTGGGAGAGAATGGTTTTTGAAAGCACTCAAGGCAGGTTTAGACAATAAAAAGTTGTCAACAAGCAAGCATGTGTGCCTGTACATGTACCTCTGTGTGTGTGTGTGTGTGTGTGTGTGTGTGTGTGTGTGTGTGTGTGTGTGTGCATGTAAGCATCAAATTTGGTTTTAGGTGGATTTATTTCTTTCAAAAAATTACATATTTTATTTTAATGTATTTAAGAAACAAGGAATCTATTCTTTTTTAGCTATATAATCAAAACAAAATAGCCGCAGCTGTTTAGTATGGAATTCCTCTCCTTCCCTAAGAAAGGAAGCTCAGTGCAGGTCCCTGGCTGTCTCTGAAGTTTAGAGGCTCCACAGTCGCACTCACATCTGCTCATAGTGTTCAGTCCTCCAGACTTGGTTCACAGGCTGAAAAGAATCCTTACTTTAGAAAGCAGGTCAACCAACAAATTCCAAGGAGAATTCACCTCCAGGGCTTTTCAGAAGAGGTCAGGCAGAACCTGGTGGTGGTGCCAGGTGTTGGCTGACCCACAGCAAAGAGATAATTTGGGGATCCAGCCCTTCATTGCCTGAGGCCAAGAGAAGCAGCTCATACTCATCTCAAATGTCTTTGGCTTTTAAAATCATCTTTTCTCCCTTTTAGGAAGGATAGTCCTGGGAACCTCATTTCCTTCTGTCCTCTCCCAGATCCCACCAACCCAGTCTTGTCTAAGTCACAGCCATTGGGCCACAGTCTGGACAGTCTCCCGATGTGCCCCGGGAGAATTGAGTATATATTTAAGGGGTACAAAATGTTACTGACTCACGAACGTAGTGCACCTCTGAAGGAAGCGGGGAGAGACTATTGGATAAGTCACTTCGAAAGTCTTGTCTGAGAAGTGAGAACGAAGGCGGGATTCCTCAAGTGGATGCAGAGACAAAGATGGGAGGATGACTCTGCTTCAGTTGGTAAAGGGATGGGGTGGGAAGGATGGGTGTTGGACAAATGGTTGGGAGACAGGGAGCTAGTAAGAAATTCCCAAGTAGTCAAGGATCTCCATTATTGACCAGTACTAAACCTCAAGATGCTGTTGTTCTTGTTTTTTTTTTGTGTGTGTGTGTGTGTGTAAGTGTGGGTTGGTTACCTCTGTGTCTGTCTAGAGAGGGCCTGTGTGAGCCATACTGTGGGAAGCAGTGAGGACACTCTTGAGATGCAGAGGCGATCTGTAAGAATCAGTACGGTGGAGACAGCACCTGGAGTTCTTAGATACAGGAGTGCTTCCCAAAGACTCCCAAGAGAGACAAGGCTAGAGATTTAGGCAAATCCTGGCACATGATGAAAGCCACATCACTTTCTTGAAAACCTCAAGGGCATGATGACCCAGCTACCATCTTGGTTACAATTCGAACCCGCGGCTCCTCTTCAGGATGCTGAAACACACTTGAAGACGCTATTCACTAAAGCATGTCCACCATACCATCCTCCCCCACTCACACCTCATAACCCTCATGCAGAAGCCAAGCCAAGCCAAGATGTGCAGAAGACACATACATTCCATGTCTGTCAGCAGATGACTCTCGGAAGGAAGGAGTCTCCTCACCAAGAACACAGCACTAACCAGCGCTAGGAAGAGGGCCTGAAGCATGGCGCTTGGTACTCTGATAATATACAATGTGGGGAGGGACAGCCTTCATCACAAGGATGGCAGTTAGTAAAAGATGTTTTCTCCAAACTCTTCAGGGTTCTGCACATCATTTTAAAATGGGAACCACAGAGGTGACTCAATGGATTAACACATTTGCTACATAAGCCTGCTAACCTGAACTCAAGCCCAGAACCCACAAAAAGGTTCAAAGAGAGAGCCCCATCTCCACAAAGTTTTCATTTGACTTCTGAATCTATGCATGGCACATGCAAACCCATATATACATCACACACACACACCGTACAACCCACATACCCATACATAGCACACACACACATATACACCACACATACACAACACACACAATGCACCCATACCACACACACACACACACACACACACAAATACACATACAAACACACACACACACACAATGACCATAAATAAATAAATAATTTTAAATTTGGGTATGTTTGAATATACCAACATAGATTTGTAACATCTATAACCACATTTAAAAACCAAGATGAAAAACAGTATTTAAAATTTTGATTTAAAGAAATTCCCTAAAATATAATTACAACTTTGAATATGTATGTACATTTCCCTTGGGTAGGAAAAGGGCTGAGTAAAGACCTGGAGATAAAAATCTGTTTTGTTAGAAAAATTTTAACCAGGAGAATATATTCATGTAGTACTTGCATAATTAAGATGCACAAAAAGTTTAAAGTAATATAAAAATTAAACAGAGCACTACATTAGGAGTACAGGTCATTAGATTTACACACACATAATGCTGACTATATAAATTGAGGTAAAAGAACCTTATTTAAATTACGTTCTGATTGTTCACATCAGAAAACACCAGTCCTTGGAAAACCGAGGATAGTGTATGTACACAGGATGTGTGATCTTTACTCTTTTGAGATTCTAAAGCTTGGGGCTTTGCCACAGACGCACCTATCACGTTTCTCCCATCTTCAGCGGCGTTGCTTGCCAGTAGTCTCCCTTTTCCGCTCTCAACTGTGAGACAGATGTAATGAAACCACGCGCTGCATTCAAGGACTGTGAGGCGTTAAAGGAAGTGGATCAGTCTATATAATATCTTAATGTATTCTTTCTCCAGCTGGCCAAGCTGGCTGCCCAGCTCTTTCTAGTCTAGGCAGCTTGAGAATACATAGCCACAGTTTGCTGCTAGAGTCTTCAGGATGGCCTGTTTTGGTTTCCGTCTTTTCTAACCCTCCACAGTATAGCACACAAGAGGGTCTCAGTAAATACTTGTACCCACTCTTTCTACCAGCTCCAGTTTCTCCCACACAGTGCTATATTTCTCGCATACCTGAAAAAGGGTGTATGTTTCTTCCCCACAGCTGGGCTACCAGGGGCCTAGCGCTATGAGGGGAGAGCATCATAGCCATGTTGGGTTGTCATGAGGAGACTGCTTTCCCTGTTCCCAGGGGAGACCCTCCTTGAGGAGTGCAGGCTTTGTGAGCCTTTTGTCGCCTGAATCTGAGTGCATGCCTCTCCTGTCTTTCATCAGGGGACACCCTCCATTGAACAGTTTCAAATGGTCTTCAGGCCTCCTGTGTGGCCTCAGGAACCCTTCCTAACTGGCTTTTTAAGAGAGGAAGAAGGAACAGAAACAGGGCAAACCTTGAAATCCAGACAAAATGCTTAAATACACAAAGGGCTGACTACAGTGCATGGCGACAGTTCACAGAGCTCCTTGTATGTGATTTGATGATCTAGAATTCCTTTGACCCGGAAGCTATTCTCCTATAAACCTAGAAAAGCAACTTATTTTTGCATTCTTGTATCCTAAAATTTGAAAAGTCCCTTCTGGAGCAGTGTTTTGCCTCAGTTAGCTGTTCCGTCTTTGCATGCTGGGCCCCATCTACAAGCCTAGAGGAAACTACTTCTTTCCCAGGAGCATCTAGCGCCTACCTTCCATTTCTTAGCTCTCATAACTGGGGACCCCGAGCTATTGAAATCCCCCTAGATGGAGGCCTTCTCTGTGAGATGAGAATGGCTTTACTTCACATTTCTCTGAGGACTTACTAAGTATAGTTGTTAGCTCAGTGATGTTGGAAGGGTTCATATAACAGGGGTTTCTTCATGTTCCCTAGCCAAACAGTCTTGGTTCTTTCAGCCAGCAGAACCTTAGCCCTGGTGTCTTCTTTTTCCTATCTTATCATTTTTATTATTCATTTGCTATTTATTGATAATGTGCTTGGCATTTTCTGGTCTCCAACAGTACTAAATCACATGACCAACACCCCAGGACTTCACGAATGTCTTGCTTATAACACAGTGTCGGGGGACAGCTTCCTCCAGCCATGTCTGATGGAACCTCTCCCCAGGGCGTGTTCCCAGCTGGCAGGACCACCTTTGTTTTCCTCTCCACTCTGCTGCTTGGATTTCTAGTATCTTCATGCCAAGAGTTGGAGCTTGTAGGCAGTATACGATCTGGAAGAAAATAACTTGGGGCAAACAGACTGAGTGCTTAAAGATGCACAGAGACTCCTTGAAGCCCCTTGTGGAGTTTGAAACTCGTCACTGACACTTGAAAGGTAATAGAGGGAAGACATTTCATAATTATAAAACATTTTTCGCAATCAATCAGAAAGATAGCAAGCGATCTGTAGGTATGTACACCAAATTGCAGCGTTGGCTGACTTGCTAACTTCATACAGCTTTTAGCCAAATTTTCGTCATTTCAATGAATTAGCTTGGACCAAATTCCCAGTATTTATAAACACTCTCTCTTCTGTCTCTTTGACTACCTGGCAGTAACCAGATGCAACTGTCCCTCAAATTTCCCTCCCACCCCTGTGGTACCAAGAACTCCTAAAAGTCTGGTCATTGTTTCACCAGCTTTTGTGTTTGTATTCTGAGCATAAACTCTGATGTAGTAAATGTTTGTTAAATGGACAAAGGAGTAAACAAAGGGACAGTGGAGAGATTTGGGGAAGCTCCTTCTGACACGTAAGCACTGGCAGAGCAGGAAGGAAAAGGCTAGCCAGGCTAGACTTAAGACTGTGACCTAAGTTATGGGCTCAGAGCATCAGGATCCAGCTGCAGTACCCCTGCCCCATAATGGCACAGAGTCATGCCTGTGTGAGGCCAGCACCCCTCCCCCACTGCACCACACGACAAGGGGCCTTCTCTGATCAGCCTGCTTTGGAAAACTGCTTGCACCTGGCCTAGAAGAACACAATTAAAAGATGCCGTAAAAATTGACAGATCCCAGTGCGGAGAGCTGAAAATACATTACAATTCCGATCGAACTATAAATAAAGCCCCTAAATTAAATAAATCTCACACAATTATGGATTAAAACATGTTTAGTGTTAATGGCCTTGCACATGGACCCTGACTCCTGAAATTGTTGCTGAGACTGCATGGCTGGGGGATTGCATCATAATTAACACCAGGCCAGCCTTCAAGGAGCTGGCCCGGAGTTCAACTGAGTTTCACGAAGAGAGGAGGAGGCCCCACTTGGGGCCACTGGCCATTCTTGGAAAGACTCTGACATGGAGAAGGCAGTTACCTCCGATGGCCTGACTCTGGATAGAGGCTTTTGGGTTCTCCCTCCCTGGCCAGTTTCCTTCCATAAACGTCCATTTGTGCCATGAAAATGGTTGAACACTAGAAAGAATCATGGGAGAAATACTTGGATGTTCTGTTGCTTTCTCATGCCTAGCTTATTGCTTTAAAGTCCATAGTTTTAAACAAACAACCAACAATAATATTGTGTATTTAGACAGATAGTTTCCCATAGAAACCCTCAAACTCAAATTACGAGACCAAAGGAGTTGGTACCATTTCAAAGGATGTTCAAAATACAACAGCCAGGCAAAGGGGTTCTAATGTCCAGGAATCCTTCCAAGAGGGAAACCAGGAGCCTAGGAACTTTATTTCACATTCTTGTCTGTCACAGAGTCCAGCCAGGAAAAGAGACTCCAGGTCCTGCATGTGCTCCCTGGAGCCGTATGGCCAGGCAAATGAGAGCAGGGCTCAAGGGCCTGGAAGACTGGGTTGCTGGCCCCGCCCTGCCACTTTCAAGTTAAAGCTCCTCTCTGTTTCCGTGTGCACATCTCTACAGTGATGGTGAGAATACCCATTGGCCCTCTGTAGTCATGAATTCAACCAGCCACAGAGACAAAGTATTTGTTTAAAAAAAAATCATGTCTGTACAGCATATATGGGTATTTTCCATCTGTATTTCCTGAACAACATGGTATAACACTGTTTGTGATATTCATGTGGTGTTAGGTAGCATGAGTAATCTAGAGGTGATGAAACTGTAGGGAAAGGATGCAGCACATGCAGAGGTTATTTGCAAAACCAACATTTTATATGGATTCAATTTGAGGTTCTTTTGGGGTCCTGTAGCCAACCCCTGGTGGTCATAGGGAGTCATCCGATCCATACCTACAACTTGATGATGAGGCTAGGTCATACTCAGCACATGTAGATGTTGGTGGCCACCGTAGCTTTGAAATAAGTCAGCACCCCTCTTGTTCCCATCGTGAGAACCCTTTGTGGGCCTGCTCTAAGGCTGTGAGCAGACGGCTGGAGAGCTAGTTGGCGTGACTGACGCAAGCAAAGCGTGGGTCAGGGAAAGACCATCCTCGGTGGTGGCCTATGGCCTTGACCATACTGCCTGCAGCTGGAGAGGAGGCTGGTAAGGACTCCCTGAGTTGGTGTGATGATTCCATAGGAGGCAGCCATAGGACTGACTACCTTGGCCCCTGCAATGTGATAGCTCACTTCCTTGACTTTCTTCTAGGCATCCTTCTGTTTCCTTATCCAACCCCAGAGATGTCCGGAAGTCAGATCTCCAAGGACAGTTACACTCTGGAACGGCTGATTAAGAAAGCTGAGCCCTAAGGAAGAATGGCTTTCAACAGCTAAGAGACACTGTCATAAGCTGTCAACTGCCCTGGGGTAAGAGATGTTCCTTAGCCAGAGATGGCTGAAGCCTGTACTTGTCCTGTTTCCCAGAGTCCTCAGCTGGACTCTGAACCCTGTTGTTCTCGGAAGATAGTTTACAATGCCCATCTTAGTTTGTTACTTTCTTGCTTAGAAAAGAAAATTATGTCAGTGGGTCTCCCTTAGGATAAAGTATAAAGACCCTCAACAGTGTTTACAAAAGAGGGTAATTGATCGGTCTTAATCTCTCCACTCTGTGTTCTCCCTTTCAGTTATATTGACCCTGTTTACAGTATCTCTGTCTGCACTTGCTCCCTGCTTCTCCCATGGGGTTTGCACGCTTCCCTAAGCTTCCAGTTGTCTCCCCACTCTTTTAGGAAGCCTCACCTAGTTGACTTGGGGACCTGTCAACTGCTGCATCCCAACCAGGCCTCCCCTGACGTAGCTTGCAGAAGTCTGGAACCCTTCCCAGGGTTTCTTCAGTCTCCTGCTCAGCACCACAGCCACACTGTATCTGATGGGATCCTCCTTTTCCAGGCCCTAAGGGGTCAAAGACTTTACTTCCGTCTCCTCTAGATCTCCAACCATCACAGCCCCTTCCTGAGAGTAGCATGCAGGAAACGTTGGTCAGATGAATGAATAAACCACTCATTCTTGTGTCCTGGCTTCTCTGTGACTGTGGCTTTTAGGTACCACTACAAATGCTTTGCAGGAAGTTCAGAAAGAGATAAATGTGCATCTTCTCTAGCCAATCAATAGCCAGAACCACAGGCCCCATGAAGGAAGATGGTTCTGCAGATTGGCATACCTTCTCCAAAGGCCTCATCAGAATGGGACCATAGGATGTTGTTAGGCAGCATGATCTGCAGAAGGATGGCTTTTCTCTTTTAATTAAATACATTGGAGTGTGGAAAGCAGTGGCTTATAATGTAACAAGCCTTATTTATTTCCCAAAGAAGAATGTAGAAAGTCCTTCCCCAGGGACAGCAGGAAGGCAAGGCAGGACTCACCTTCAGCTTAGATGCCTGAGTGTAGCCATATGCCTGCCTCGGGTTACTTCCCATGCAACCAGCCATTGGTGTTATGGAATATTATTTGAACTGTTGTTACATTTGTTTCTGCTGCCTTTGTTAATGATGCAAAGATGTGTTACATGTTAACCTGGGGTCAGGAGGTCCAGTCAGCAACTAGCTGACAGAAAGTGGTAGGGAGGAACTAAGTATAGGGACTAGGATTCTTTAGTGGGGGCTGAGAAGAAAGATCCTTTTACTCATGGGATGCAAGCAGGAGAGAAGGTTAGCTACTTGCTATTCAGCCTCTCTGCACTAGCAGGATTTCACCCCAACCTTTGAGTTCTATAGAAGGATAGAGATTTAGATAGTTTCTTTTCCTGATTGTGACAGAGCTGTCGCCTGAGGGAACAAAACTCCTCTTGGTAGCTGCAGAATTGCAATTGCCAGTTGGGACAGCAGTTGCTTAAGGTGCAGCCACTGTATTGAAATAAAAACAACACATTGGTAGGCCACATCAATTGTTGAATAGTTTGACTACCAACACTGGTCAAAGACAAGACTTGCGTGTAACAATGTGTTTTAAGCAGAATAACTATTTAAAATATCCTGGAGAGTTCAGAGAGTCAAAGCTATGCAAGGACAATCCACAATCTGCCCTTCAACTCTATCCTAGAAAGAGGACATGGTTGGACCCTTGCAAGAGTTGCTTTGCTGTGTTAATGCTGCAGAGGTCCTTCTGGCGGGATGCCTGGTGTGGGCGGGATGCCTGGTGTGGGCGAGCCGAAGGTGGAAAGCTTATGGAGACTGGTGCTGGCAGACTCTTGAGAGCTGAAATGAGGACCTTTCTCACCAGTTACCAAATCAAACTCCTGGGGACAAGAACCAAAATAGATCCTTGGGTCATTTCAAAAGTGTTTCATTAATAACAGAAAGGAGTCATGGGGTTAGTTTAGATAGAGCATGGGAACACACCTTGGCTTAATTAATTTGGTTCTACTTAATCTTTGCTTATGGAAGGCCCTGTTCTAGCTGCTGGGAACACAACAGCAACTTACTGTGTGGGTTTATGGCTTTACCCTGCAGACCCTGCTTAAAATCAAGCTTCGCTGACCAGAGGACAGATCTGTCTTGTTCACGCTTAACAGAAACCTGATTTTTACCACACCCTGCCCCATGACAATGTGTCAAGCCCTAGGTGATGAATCAAGTGTGTCTAAATCAAGGTTGACCTTTTTTTTTTGTCACTAAAAGCTCAGTTAGTAAATGTGCTTTGTATCCTTGCCGTCTTTGCCACAAGTATTCACGTCTCTTGAGAGAGTGCAAAAAGAGTGACAGATATTACATTGAAAACATAGCATAATGGTGTTTAAAAAACAAAACTTCCTTTATCAAAATGGTGGTGGGCTGGATTTTTTTCCCTAAGTGTTGTCGTAGTTTGATGACATTTGATTTGATTTTAAGTGAAAAACTATGTTCAGGACTTCTTTATACTTTTAAATATTGCTAAAGGCACCAAAGAGCTTTTGTTTACAAGGGTCACATTTATTGATGTTTATACAGAGAGATTACAAATGAGAATGTAAAAAAATATTTATGTTACTTAAAATTAACAATAATAAATCCATTACATGGTAGCATAAATAACACACGTTTTCTGGAAAGCATCTATGTTTTCAAAGAAGTTAGTGGGATACCACTTAACATTTTTGCAAATCTCTTTAATGTCCGGCTTACTAGGAGACAGTTGAATTTGCATGTTTGCTTTTGTGTTCATACTGGTGCAATGTGCTCTTTCGGTTGGAGGGCTGATGTCAGGGGAAGTAGCTGGAAAAGGCAAGTCCTCACAGAACCCCTGGAAATCCTTGAAGACAGGCAGGGTACTCCACAAACTCTTGGAAAACCCTGCCTTTGCAGCCAACCAGTCCCCCAGCTTCTCTTGCAGCTTCGGTGGCCAAGCAACTTACCTTGCTCTAACCTGTAACTTGGAAAAACTGATCGACTTTCTGAGCTTCATTTCTGAAATGGGAACAACAATAGTAATGCCCGATTTGTTTGTAAACATTGAATAAGTTGTCGACATAAAACACTTATTTTAGTCTGTGAATGACCCGCATAAGCGGTGATGATGAGACTCAATTAGCACTCACAGATGTCTGTTTGGGGTGCCTTGGGAGGTGCTTGCCTTCTTAGTAAAATACCAATGCCTGAAGTGCAGACACATCCCTGTCCAATTTCTCCTGACAACACACTGTGGACAAAAAGGTAAGGTGAGAGAGGGATTACCGCAAAGGACAGGAAGAGGAGAAAGCCGCATGTTTGGCATCATGGTCCCTGAAATCTGTTAGTCAAACGCAGTCACAAGGGTGAACTTAACAATCATCTCTCTCTCTCTCCATCCTTTAAATCTCAGTGGTCACCAAGTTGCTGGTGTCCCCATTTTATCTTCCGGATCATCTATGGGAGGCATGATTCTAAAGATGCCCCCCGACTGCTAACTCTGTGAATGTTTAGTGAATCACAGGCCTAGGTACTGTTAAGAAGCAGCTTTGCAGGTGGACCTGAGACTGGAGCAGGCTGAGTTTCCGTGGCTCTGATCTAGCCGCTTGAGCCTAGAGAAGCAGTGGAACTTCTCTGGATGGCTTTGAAGTGATATAGTGGTGATATAGTAGACGACTCTTAATTATAACCACTCAGAAGCCCGAGGCAGGAAGCAGGCAAGTTCAGTGCCTGCCTTGGGCCACAGAACGAAGTGGACACTAGCCTGGGCAACTGTGTGAGATCCTGTCTTGACACAAATAAGGGGAGAAGAATTGAAGTTGCATCTCACTAGTATGTATTAGGTCCTAGATTCAATCCCCAACACTGCAAAACCTAAAATAATTAAAAAGTAAGTAGACAGGAGGAGGAGGAAGAAGGTAAGGATAGTGGTGATGATAAAAGGGGGGAAAGAGATGGGAAGCCTGAGTAGAAGACTTTAGCCGTGCACGGATTTGAAGACGGGAGGATATTCTGAGAACACAAAACCTCAGCCATCACTAAAGGCTTAGTGGAACTCTGGGTAGAAGTCACCCAAAGCTGAGGTATTTGTTCTATAACTGCATGGTACTGAGTTCTGCCAATGACCAGAATGAGCCTAGAAGCAGATTTCCACCCAGAACTTCTGGTAATGAAGTCCTGCAGATATCTTGATTTTGTTTACTAGATCTTACGGAACATCTGACCCCAAGAAGGTTGAAGTGATTAATTTTATGTTGCTTTAGCACAGTCTGTGGCGATATGTCACAGAAGAAACAGGAAACTAATGTATCTTTTCATCCAGCCTTTGGGTTTATACTGATGGACTCTTCCTCTCATACTCTGGACCTTCCCCAAACTGACCCTGTGCCTAGGTCGTCTTGAGAGAACACATGGCAATCTCCAACAGTGGCTGACAAACACTTTGATTGTAATAAATTCTCTCAGCACTTAATACCAAAATGATGACATTAAGAATACCACAATACTTACTTTAAGAAAAATAAAGGGAAGTAGTAAAAAATAAAGGGAAGCAGGATATACCACAGTTTATACAATACTTACTTTGAGAAAAATAAGTATTGTGGTATATCCTGCTTCCTTTTCTTTTTCCACCTCTAAACTATAATGGGTTCCTGGAAGAACCATGTGCCATTACCTTGACAGTGGAGGTAGGGGAGATGCTAAATCCCTTGGAAGATGATGAAGCTAGACACTTTCCTGGAGTCTACTTTGTTTCTTCTGTTGATTTGGGGAAAGTTCACAATGATAACTGAGGCAGAGCTAAGCAGCTAGGACAATGTGGTGACCCAGACACAGAAACAGAAGCCGCCAATGTTCCATCGAGCCTCCCCTGCATGTGCTGTCCCTCCCCAGGCAGAAAATCAAGAAGACATGACTCCACTCTGGTCTGCTCCTCTACTGACACTGCTGTCAGATTCCCAGATAACCCATGATCTCCTTGCTCACATCACTGAGTGTTGGTGTGGATGTTTAGCACCCCAAACATACCCCATGCACATTGGTTTAAGCTTGGACCACTCCTTCGGTGATGAGCTCTCCTTCCTAGACTTGCAGTGTCTGAGGTAGGGAGTCTGGAACTCAGACGCTCTATTTCTACAATGCTGAGCATGCCTGTGGCATTGTGCACATCTTTTACTATGCACACTGTAAAAGATTTACATAGTTCCAGTGCTCACCACACAAACAGAAACAAGTCTCTTCTCTCGTACCTTAGTCAGCCAGGTCAGATACTTCATTCTCCAGCACTAAGTATTGCTTCATCGAAATGTTTGCTAATATAATAAGGAAAACAATAAAGAAAGTGTCTCCCTTTTTTTTTTGTGTGTGTGTGTGTGTGTTCCTTTTAGAAACTGATGATTTCTGTAGGAAATTCTACAGCCAGTAGCCTTTAAGTTGCCTGTCCACTTGGGCGTTGCCTCTTATACTATAAATGCAAATGTAAAGCACACATTTCCTCTCTCTTCTGGCTGCTGGATTCGGTTCTTGTCCCCCGTTTGTGCAGAGGACTTGATCTGTGAGTCTACCCCTAGATAAATAACCCTTTATTATACTCAATTCTGAGCTAGTATGGCATTTCTTTTTATCACCCATCTTCATCTGGTGCCCCACGTGGATCTGAACTCCACACTTACCAGGTGGGCCATTCTTAAAGGCAAATAGTCCACAGCCCAGAAGGTTTCCCACTCCCACCCGCTTGGTTTGCTTTCACCTACTAAGCAGGTTTAAAAAAAAAAGAACCCTACCATAGCAGAGCTAAGTGCACGCAGCAACTTGGAAATTTCCCAGGCTCACCCCCCCCCATACTGCTGCATTCCCTGCCATGTGGTGACTTCAGAGCTTCCGGTTTGTGCTCCCTGCTCCTTAGTTCTGGGCTCCTTGCTCCATGTATGGAATCAATTTAATTGCTTTAAATTTGTCAAGCAAAGTATATTTATCAGTATTTAACCAGCACCAAAGCAGAAAACCAAAGTGGCACAGGTCTGTTCATGGCGCCACCACTGTTCATGACTCTGCAACCATGACACCTGCTGGAAAATAAAGACTATTACACCTAAAACAATTTACCAGACCTCATAACACAGGTAAATATTGTATTAATTAATAATACAATAAACTTGAAAGTTATATAATGGCAGACAATATTAACATGGAAAATTTTAGTAACACTTTTGCTGATACTATGGATTGTATTCTGTAAGGCTTATATGGTTGCTGTGATACATCCATTTATTGGATATTGGGACTCAGTTTTTTCTTCATATTATATACTTAAGAAAATGGTTTGATAACAGAGCCAAGAATGAGGCACTTTTAGAAATGATGCAATCTTTACAGAGTAATAATGAACAGCTGGCTGACAGGATTAATACCATTGAAAATCAAAAGTTACCTGAAAAAATTAATGCTATTGAAAAGGATAACATTAATTTGACAGACAAAATTGAATCCATGTCAAAGGGTACTGAGAAATTATCTGAAAGAATTCATACTGTTGAATTTGACAATCAAAATCTGTTAAAATGTTGTAATAGGTTAGCAGATAGAGTATCTCTCTAGGAAGGCAATCTGCACACTATCCAAATAATGTCCAAGGATGAGATGTTATATTTAAAGGAAAATTTTCAGACCTTGGAATCACATGTGCAGAATGAAGACCAGAGGCTAGGTGCCTCAGTGAAATCACTAGAAATATATACAGGCCAGGAGATTCAGGCTTTACAAAAGATAGTAGTAAAAAAGATTTGAAACAATTGAAGAAATTATTGGAGCTGATGAGCAGGGAAAGAAGGTACAAGGACAGGATTTAACATTGTCAATACCTGTCAGAGATGATTTACCCAGGGTTTTAGCTTCCTACCCTGTTATCTACTCTGACAAAGCATCAAGTTCTAAATGCCCAAAAGGATCCAAAGAAGGTAGATGGATACCTATAGAAATGAATGATCTAAAAGAAATTAAGCAAGCTGTTGTAACTCATGGATTGAATTCAGCATTTGTTAGGGAGATGGTAAAGACATGGACTTCTAGCATTAAGGCTACCCATATGACTGGCTTCAGTTAGTTTCAGCAGTCCTGTATCATGGGCCCCAACTGATTGGAAATGTTATTTCAGAGAAGAGGCAAAAATTTTAGAACAACAGGGAAAAGCAAAAGGATTTGAGACTTCCCAAGATCAAATTCTTGGTGAAGGCACTTATGCTGACCCACAGGTTCAAGCTTTTTACGATGAACAAATCTTGTCCCTGTGCCATAAAGCAGCCTTAAATGCTTGGGACAGGATTTAAAAACCAAGAAAAAAGTTGAATCATATACCAGGGCTAAAAAGGGCCAGAGAGAGCCCTTTAGTGACTTTTTTTTTTTTTAACAAAGATTAACTAAGGCTGTACAAATAGAAATAAGAGACCCAGATGCTAGACGAGTACTTATTGAATCTCTGGGTTTTGAAAATGCCAACTTAGAATGCAAAAAGATACTTGAGCCTTAAAGGTTAGATCAGCACTAATGAATGAATGGATCCTGCATACAATGAACATTGAGACATTTGACTATAATACTGAATCTTGGGTAGGAGAAGAAATTTCCAAAGGAATGAGAAGACATAAAAATGCCAAATGTTTTAATTGTGGTAGAATAGGACATCTGAGGAGGGATTGTAGACAAGCACTCCTAGGAATAATGTCACGTCTGGGAATGACAAAAATAGAAGGTATCAACCTTCTGAATTATGTAGAAGATGTGGCAAAGGCCGATATTGGACCAATGAATGCAGATCAACAAAAGACAGACAAGGCAACTTGATACCATTGGGAAACTCCTTGGGGGGGCTCTCCTAGGCCCCCAAGTCAAAAATAGTTCAGTCATTCCCAGTAGCTATGGAGGACATGTCTCACCAGAAAAATTAAAAAATCCAGAGCCTTCTGTAACAAACCATACTGTTCTGGATGTTGGAATAAACATGGAGGATGAATAAAAAATTCCAATAGGAAATTGGAAATGTATATTCTGGCAGACTTCTATAAATGATCAAAGACTAAAGTTAAGAGTGCATATAAGTGGCATTGTAATTGTGGGTTTGATAGACATGGGTATGGACATGAGTATCATTACTGCAGAATCTTGGCATCCAAACTGGCCTCTTCAAGAGGGAGATGTTCAATTCCTAGGAATTGGACCCCTATCTCAAGTAAAACAAAGCACAAGATGGGTTGAATTCATAGAGTCAGAAGGACAGAGAGGAAGGCTGAGGCCATATGTAGCTAATATTGCAGTGAACTTATGGGGTTGTGACCTGATGCAGCAATGGAATACCTAGATTAACATTCCTGCAGTCCCAGAAACTCATATTTCTGGGAAGGATATTATAAGGTACTATTCACAAAGGTTACCAGCCATTCAGGCTGTACAAGAACACAAAGCAATTAGCACACTGTTAGAGGTACCAACGGCCCTACCTTTTAAATGGTTAACTGAGAAACCAATATGGGTTAAACAGTGGCCTTTAACAGAAGACAAACTGCGGGCTTTAGAACAGCTGGTACAGGAGCAACTAGATGCTCACCATATTGAAGAATCAGCCAGCCCTCGGAATTCTCCTGTATTTGTTGTTAAAAAGAAATCTGGTAAGTGGAGAATGGTGACAGATCTAAGAGCTGTCAACAAGGTAATTCAACCTATGGGTCCTCTACAATCTGGAAGCTCTCTGTCTTCTCTACTTCTAAAAGGATGGCCTCTTATATTTATTGATTTAAAAGGTTGTTTCTTCACTATACCTTTACAAGAAAAGGACAGAGAAAAATTTGCCTTCACTTGGGCATGGCCTCTTATACTATAAATGCTGATGTAAAGCACATACTCCCTCTCTCTTCCGGCTATTGGATTTGGTTTCTGTTCCCCATTCATGCAGAGGACTGTGAACTGTGAGTCTACCCTTAAATAAAAACCCTTTATTATACTAAAATCTGACCTAGTGTGAGATTTCTTTTTAGCGTCTGTCTTCAGATGATAGATGGGGTGTTAAAAAAACATTATGTAGTTAGCTACCTGTATACCTTCTTTGGTTAGTTTTAAATTGAGTGCCCATTCTTTCTTTGAACATTTTCTTTGAACCCTTCATGAATTAGCAGTAGTAACTATTTTCTTGCAGAGCTGTGAAAAAAATTCCCCAATTTTACTCATGATGATTTTGGTGTACAAAACCCAGCACTCCATTTTTAGGTTAAATGAATATCGTTTCCTTACAGTTTCCTTCATTGCCCTGTGTTTGGACATTCTTTTCTCTCCAGAGATTACTAATAATTTATTCCTTTCCTAGTGTTTATATAATATTTTTATGCCTAACTTGAATCCAGCTGAAATTTATTTCAGTTAATGATAAATGAACTTGAAAAACTTCCCCCTAAAGCCTTTTTTCTATTATGAAGTTATTTATTTTTCAACCGGGAATTATCATTTTTGTCTGGATCACAAAAGGAGTATCTGCTTAATATAGCATTCAAATAATTGCTTAACTGTATAAAATAGAAATGCAAGGTTGTCTATGACAATCTGCATTTCCAGGGATGCTCACCATTAGCGGTTTTGTATGTATCCATTTCATTTGTGTTCCACTTCTAAACTTAAAACAATGAAAATGGCTCACTGCCATAAGACACTTCACTAAACCATGGAAAACTTTCCCATTGAGATTCAACTCGTGTAAAACAGCAGTGACCTGGCATTTTGCTGAATAGTTTATAACTTATTTAATCATCCTATATTTACAAAGCTAGATACATTTCTTAATAGTGACAGTCATCAATGAGCAATCTTACATGTAAATCCTAACATTATAAAGTTATTGTCTTAGCGTTATCAGGTAATAATGGATATGTCCAGAGTATACATGCCCAATCTTTCTACACATATTTGAAAGTTATTCTCTGTAAAGAATGAAACATTTTGCCTCTTTGCCTGCCATTTTTTTCCCTGTGATATTATCAACAACAGATGTCACTGGTGCCTTTAATTTTACAAACCTAATTATTAAAAATACATTGTAATTTTCATTTCATTGCTCATATATGGGATGAGTATATGATAATGTTTCCTTTGTTCTCAATATATATTTGTGTGTGAGTGTGTGCACACTTATGTGCATCTCTATGTTAATTCTATGCATTCAAAAATGGATACTTTGGCGTCATTTTGTTTTTATAATCTTGACTACTAAGTGTAACAAGTATTATATCCAATTTTTTCTAGTCAATTATCCTTTTTTATTCTGCCTCATGACTTTCTGGTCCAATTTTCTACACATTTAAACAATAATCATGTATAACAAATATGTTTTGTACCTTACTCATACAGGAAAATTTAATAGATTAGAATAAGAGTTTCATTTAGATGTGAAACTCACCTAATGCCATCTTCTAGAGTGACTCCCAAATTGAAGGCATCTTTTATGAAGTTTATTTTAAATGTTAGTGTAAGTTTTGGGAAATCTTTCCACAGTAGCCAGAATCTTTCTGATTCTACACATTCAGAACCTGGTTTCTCATCTAACCACCCATTCCTAGATCAGGTCACTATCTATGTATGATCTCTAACCCCATTTGTCCCAGGACACCAACTGAGTGGGCACAGAAGTCAAATAGCCTAACTGTACATGAGGTAACTGAGAGCCGCCCACAGAAGCTGTGGGAACCGGCCCAAGCTAAACGCATCTCTGTCATGACCTGACCTGCATGGATTTGCTTTGTAGCAATGGAGAATAAAGAAATGATAGACACACATGCATAAAAGCTGGATCTGGTGGGCTGTGAGCTCTTGCAGTGATACATATAAGCCCATCACCTCTGTGAGCCTGGCTCACTCTTCTTTAAAATGGGGTAAATAGAGTTGTTTGAGGGCAGGAAATAAAACCAAGAACAAAATAACAACCACAGTCCTTTGCTGCAAAGGCCTGGTTGGGATTCCTAACCTGGGTCTGCTCAGGTTTTCTTCCCTTTCCTCCAGCCACCCTGGTCTGTCACTCACCCTGCTGAGGGCAGGACTCTCCTGTTCAGATACTCACTTCCTGTGGTGACCTCACCACTTTCTGTGCTCTCTCTCTCCTGGCAGATTTTAAGTTCCCTGGGAATTTTACTGGGTAAATCTTCATTTCCCCCAAAAGAAGCACCAGGGTATCCTTGGGGTCAACACTTTCCTGCTTTGACCCAAGCTGTGGCCGAGCTTGTAATCCCTCATTCTTCCAAACACAACAGAAACTTAATGTACAACAAAATCAGCGTGGACATTGGTAGGGAAGAGAAGACAGCCTGCTAGTGTTTATCCCATCAGATAAATCACCAAGGAAATGGACCAGGTTCGTGAGAGAGGCCTTGATTCCGTTCTGTGAAAGGGACATGGACAAATACCCAAGTCGTTCTATACACTTGATGGTTTAACTTTTCTTATTCATGCAGAGGCTTAGAGTCTCCTGCTGCAATGTCCCCCACCATAGTTCTAGTGAAATGATGAGAATGGGTGCTGTGGGTGGGGCAGAGGGCACTTTGGTTGGGAATTTCATAAATGCCTGTTGAGATACGATGACTTGTGATGACTCTTGCACGGTTTGGTGGCTTATCTTTAAGTCACCCTCCCATCCAGCCATGCACACTCTACCCCTCAGCCCCTGCCCCCTGCATCCCACTGTAGTTCAGTAAAATAGTTTGAGTGCGAAATGTTCCTGACAGGTCAATATGTTTGGACACTTGGTTCCCAGTGTTTGGGGAAGTTGGGGAACAAAGAAACAAGGCTGTAGATTGTAGTCTGATTATCCTTTGCTTTACATCTATATCCACTTATGAGTGACTACATACGGTGTTTATCTTTTGCAGTCTGGGTTACCTCACTCAGGATTTTTTTTCCTTAGTTCTATCCATTTGCTTGCAAATTTCATGATGTCATTTTTTTTTTTTTTACAGCTGAGTAATACTCCATGGTGTAAATGTACCACATTTTCTTTATCAATTCTTCAGCTGAGGGGCATCTAGGCTGTTTCCAGGTTCTGGCTATTACAAATAATGCTGCTATGGTCCACAACTCCGGAGAAGCTAGGTAACAAAACCACAAGAGGGACATGTGGACCACCCTGGGAAGGGAAATTAGATGAGGTCTCCTGGGTCAACTGGGGGCGGGGAGGGGGTAGATAAAGCTGAGGGGATAGGGGATGGGAACGTGAGGAAATGGGAGGGTCGATGGGGGAGAGGGACAGAGTTGGAGAACAATGAGAGAGAGAGATCTTGGTAGAGAGAGCCATGTGGGGTTAGGGAGAAACCTGGTACTAACAAATTTGCCAAGAATCCACAAGGATAAACCCAGCTTAGACTCCTAGCAATAGTGGAGAGGGTGCCCAAACTGGCCTTCCCCTTTAATCAGATTGGTGACTACCCCAACTATCATCATAGAGCCTTCATCCGGTAACTGATGAAACCAGATGCAGACATCCACCTAGCATCAGGCTGAGATCCGGGAATCCAACTGAAGAGAGGGAGGAGGGAATATGTAAACAAAGGAGGTCAAGATCATGATGGAGAAATCTACACAGAGAGCTGAACCAAGCTCATGGAAACTCATGAAGTCTAGAATGACACTGTGGAGCCTCCATGGGACTGAACTAGGCCTTCCATATGTGGGAACCAGTGGTGAAGCATTAAGACAAAAAGGCATCCTACTGATTGGCAGAAGTTCATCACCAACCCCACATCAGACAAAGGTCTGATCTCTAAAATATATAAAGAGCTCAAGAAACTAGACATTAAAATTCTAATTAACCCAATTAAAAAATGGGGTACTGAACTAAACAGAGAATTCTCAACAGAAGAAGTTCAAATGGCCAAACAACACTTAAGGTCATGTTCAACTTCCTTAGCGATCAGGGAAATGCAGATCAAAACAACTTTGAGATACCATCTTACACCTGTCAGAATGGCTAAAATCAAAAACACCAATGATAGCCTATGCTGGAGAGGATGTGGAGTAAGGAGAACACTCATCCATTGCTGGTGGGAATGCAAACTTGTGCAGTCACTTTGGAAATCAGTGTGGCGGTTTCTCAGGAAATTGGGAATCAACCTACCTCAGGATCCAGCAATACCACTCTTGGGAATATACCCAAGAGATGCCCAATCATACTACAAAAGCATTTGTTCAGCTATGTTCATAGCAGCATTATTTGTAATAGCCAGAACCTGGAAACAACCTAGATGCCCCTCAATGAAAGAATGGATAAAGAAAATGTGGAACATATACATATTAGAGTACTACTCAGCGGTAAAAAAACAATGACATCTTGAATTTTGCATGCAAGTGGATGGAAATAGAAAACACTATCCTGAGTGAGATAACCCAGACCCAAAAAGATGAATATGGTATGTGCTCACTCATTAGTGGAGTCTAGCCATAAACAAAGGACATTAAGCCTATAGTTCAGTTCTTAGTTTTTTTCTTAGGGTTTTCTGCTCTGACCCTAAATGAATTCATCCAAGCAAGTGATGCCAAACATATCCCCATTAACATCCAAATGACTCTGTTTATCTCTTTGGCTTCAACTCTCCCTAGCTCCAGTCTTCACTATACCAGCTGCTCTTAATCTCAACTGGGTCCCTCAAGGGCATCCCTGGTTCAGCTTGCCCCTGAGTGACATCTTGTCCAGTCAGCCTGCATCTGAGGAAGACTGGCCCACTTTTACCTAGCTGCTCTTGCCTAGGGGACTGGCCATGAAGGGGCTCACAGCCCTCATCGTTCTCCGGATACATTCTGTCTGCATCTTCCTCCAAACAGACCCCGCTGTCCCTGCTGCTAAGCTGATCAGTTCTTATCCAACTTGCCTGCAGGTTTTCCTCCAGTTTTCCTGTCTCCCTGTCCACTCAACGCTTCTCAGAATACACTCAAAGCATTCCTTCTTAAGACTGTCTCTCTTTGTTTTCTTATTTTTGCTTAAGTTTAGTGGCTTGGTGAGCCCTCCACCCCACCCCAAGGCTTGAAGCAGCCGATTCCCTTCACCGCCTGGCCTTCCCTCACCTTAGCCGTGAGAACATCTCCTGGGACTGTAGAGCTGCTGTCGTGCTCCCTTTAGTGGCTGCCCATGCTGAACATCTAGTAGGTCTTCAATACACATCTGCCTAACTGAAGAAGGAGCCTAGTCCCCCATGACCGAATGAGAGAGCTGCTTTTGAAGTCTTCCTGCGTTTGTTTCTGCCTTCTCTTTGGGGACAGAGGCCATTGCTTTCTCTAATTGCCCACAATATTCACTCAGCGCTTGATGTGCACTTGTGGGCACAGGGTGGAGAGGACTGTCTGAGCTCATAAGAACTAAGATTAATGGCATGAGTGCTCACCAGTGACTGCATGGGTTATGCTGCTGAAGGCTTCATAATGTTGGGGCAGAGTGTTGCTCTAAGAGGAAGATAGCAACCCTGGGAAGAATCCTGGTGTCAGGTCTAGCAGTGGTTAGAAACAGCTAGGTCTGAGCGAGGCCTCTTTCTAGATCTTTCCCTTTAGTATCACGGAGCTTCCCATGAAGGAGCAGACCAATGGTCCAGGGTGAGCAGCTGAGTTAGCCTAAGGTAAAATGTCTGCTCTGTTTTGTCCCCTGCTCCCCGGGATGACTAGATGGAAGGTGATTAGTATGGGCACAAAGAAAGCCACACTGCAGGAACTGTGTCAGGCCCTAAGCAGGCTACTCAAAGGAGGGGTTATCACCAGAACTCAGCCGGTCGTTTCCCATGAGAACAGGCCAGAGTTTCCAAAAGTGGCAGCCCTCTGAGACACAGTCATGCCAAAGCTCCTCCAGCCCTGCCCCTCAGTGGCTATCAGCAGAGCCGCCCGAGTCACCCATTTGTTCTGCACTTAACCCATTTACCTTTTCACTTCCAGGCTGACCTTGTTGCCCAGCTAAGCACGGAGCTATAAATCTTGGTCACGGCATCTGGGTGTGGGCCACCTGAGCAACCCCGACGCTAGTTCCTTAAGGAAGCTCAATTCTTGTAATGTGAGCTGTGCTGAGGATAGCCATGTCAACTTCTTAGACTTCTTACTTGGTCCTATTGATTCCGCTTACCCCGATGCAGCCCATAATGCTGGCTAATGCTATTGACAAGCCATCAGTCTTGCACAGAAGTGTGGGGCTTGCAGCTCTCTCCAGACCACAAAACCCTGGTGGTAGACAGTTGATGGAGAGCGGGGAGGAGGACAAGCGAGCTCTTGCACCCTGGGCAAGCCAGAGTGCATTAATGAAACATATACACTTGGTGGCAGAAGACAGATATGTTTCTACAGAAGCCATTTATGTATTAAATAATTATGAATGTACAGTTGAAGCACAGATTTTCATTACTGCATGTGTCCAACACTCTTTCTTGGTTCATCTTTCTTGGAGATGAAGCGCTGGTGGTTTCACTGTCGGGAGGCCATGAGTGACAGGGCCATAGGACATCTCCAAGAAAGTCCTAAGATCATTCCAACTCCCTGATACCTATCCCTCCTGGTAACGTTCATTGAATGACTTTCATCCTAACTAGACCAGCGAACACTTCCATCTGAACTGTTCCCAGAGGGAGCTCGGTGGTGATCCAGTCTCAGAAGGGCTCAAGTTTTCCGTGTCTTACACCTGCAAATCAAAGGTCCCCTAAAAGAGACAGAGGAGTTAGAGTTGCTGACAGGACGGAAGAGTGGGAGGGCGGCTCTGAGTGCGGCATTTTATAAAAGGCCAGGGGAATCAGAATGTAAAATGATGCCTTGTACCTTTAGAGAGAAGAGAGCTTAGACTCTCCAGCTCATCATCTTCCAGCAAAGCCCAGATGTGTGATCCTGAGCCCCAGCCCCCATGCATTCCTGTGTCTCTGACTGTGCGTGTCTACAGGAATGGATACAATTCATACACCACAGAGTGTGTGAAGCAGCCGACCTCGGGCGTTCCTTGGCGTTGGTGGATATAGAGCAGCGAATTAGGTAACCCCTAGGAAAGCTTAGGTGGCGATTTCTAGAAGCCATAGGTAACTGGAGTCACTGTGGGTTGTTTTGAGGAAAGCTTCAGGAGGAGTAAACAGTCACACAACTGTTCCAGAGGTTTGGGGGCTTCTTTAAGGGATCCGAGTTCTGGCATCCCATTCTTCAGTCTTTTTGATATCTGCTTGCCTCTGACCCACCTGGGCCTCCTCCCATGCTTGTCTTCCCCCTAGAGTGATCCCCAGGGAGCTGAGACATCATTTCTACAGCAGCTTTAGAGCTGAACACAAAGGAAGCTCTTCCCAAGCGCTCGCAGGCTGGCCAAAAGGAATTAGTTTCTTGCTAAACTTAAACTTCTACAGGAAGCTACTGATTATACACTCTTTGCTATCTAATTCTTAAAAGTCTTATTGGTCAAATAATCCCTGTGGTGGATATGGGAAGAATCTGTACCCAAAGACAAGATTTTAGAGTTTTTAAAACACTAGAATACACTCCTCCCGACAGGATCTAATCAATGACCCAGTGAACAAAACAGACCAAATGTAGCCACTTAGGAGAAAAGTAACTGAATGGCATTGAGACAAGATCAGGCCTAGGGAACTTTTCTAAGGCTGTGGCTTTAGCATTTGTAGGAGGGTGAAGGCAAGCACAAGGAATGTTGTCAAACAAGTGGGTACCTACTACCAAGCCTCTGTGTCCTACACACACAGATACACACACAAACATACACACACGCACATACATGAGAAATTTTGCACTCGCTCAAACATACACATGACACACACACAAAACCATATGTAGGCTCACAGAAAAATATATTAGCACAACCATACATTTAAACATACACAAGAATATTCAAATAAATATGCACGAATAATATGTTCATATATAATGCACACTCGCTCACGGTAAGAAGAAGGCCTTGAAAAGCAAAATTTGATTTCTGTCCTTCAGACGGTGCCCCCGCCTACTCCGTGGTTCTTCAGGGTCCCTTGGCTCCTCAGCGATTTTCTGTTGTCACCTCCGCTCTAGTCTCCTCTTTCAACTCCAGAGTTTCAGAGGTAACAGCTTCACTGGCTGCTTGCTTCGTGGGTCAATTGTTCATGATTAGCTGGGTGACTTTCACAGGTTACTTAGCCTTTTCTTCCCCAGTCTCTTCCTGTGTAAAATGAGGATAAAAATACCTGTCTCGGGTTGGCTGAGAGGATCGGATGATTTAATGGCTGGAAATACTTGGAATTGTGCCTGGCACAAAGCAAGTACTCAAATCCCATTCCACAATATTTCACCTTCATAACAATCCTTCAAGGAAAATGTATTTTAGATGAGGAAACTGAGGTTAATGATCAAATAATGAATCTCAGACCCCCACCTGCTCTTCTCTCAGAACCCAAGTGCTCTGCCACATTGCTTCTGGTTTGCAGTTCTCAGTCCCTTAACTCCAATGGCACCTCTAGAGCCCTCTGCCTGGGGAGGGGAGGCTCCTTTGAAGTCAGTCACAGCCCTGTTTTCACCTTCTTTGGGTGTTTGATCTCCTCAGATCTGTCATTGGGAGGTCAAGTATGAACCTGGTATCAGGCTTTCTGTGCAGAGCTGGGGTCGTGACCTTGGTCACCAATACAGGCTTGGTGGCCATTAGGAGCATGTTCTATCTTTATGGGGAGGGATTTAGAAAACAGATACAGTCAATAGGTGCCATTAATAGGAACCACCAAGACTGCGGCATTCTTCAAGGTAATGACCTCCCACAGGGCAAAGAGCGTGACTGCTTAATCACTTTGATACTCAAGGGCCCATTTGTCTTTAATCTTTCTTTTTTAAGCTAATGGCAGTGAAACTAAGAACCTTTCGATTCTGATTTTCTTCTATATGAGAGCAACTTTTCCCCATCGAAGAAAAAGAAACATTCAAAAAATATAAACGATGTTTATTTGGGATTTTGGAACTTGGCACCCTGTGAACATGTCATCATTCACTCTGGGGATGCTCTCTGGTCTAAGATACTTCTCCATTCATGGCTGTCAGAGTTGTTTGGACCTTATCTTTAGATAGTCCTCACATTAAGTAAAGGCTGACAATCCTCCCCAGAAAACATTCAGACTGAGAGTATGATACCGCTAAGAGACACTCAGGAACATAAAGATTAAGAAGGAACAACAATAATAAGAGTGAGTTTGAAAGCAGCCAGGGATCCAGGGAGATGTTTGGCACGAACAGACAGACTACTCTAGTCACTGCTCCAGAAATAACTCTGGAAAGGTCACACCTCAGACCCCTGCTAATGCGGATTCGCTCGTGAGCATTTCCAAAATATTGATTGTGTCTACTGTTGACATGGCACCATGTAAGAGAGCTGAGCGCCGTCCTGTCCCTCAACTTCAACTATTGCGATTTTGTGAGCAGAGACTAAAATGCTCAAAGTCATCCAATAACCACCAAAAGTTGAAGTGATGTCTAAATGGAGCACATTTGAGACAGTTTGAGGAGAGAAAAGTCAGCATGTGATCGTTGAGGCAGAAGTCTGGAAGTCCTGGATTGATAGCAATGATGACAGGAAGAAACGGAAGTAAGTCCTTGGGGTTCCATGAATCATAAAGAGAGATGGCTCTAGACATTGATGAGTCTTCCCTGTGAGTTGGTGTTACTACAGACCACACCCCCTAAGAGACAAAGATGGGAGGAGAAGTAACGTTTTCAAAGCTGGTGCGCACCAGTGAGTTTGAGACTTCATGGTTTGATGTGGTGGCACCGCAGTGGAGGCCACACCAGTATTGCTGGAACAGAGAGCACTGAGTGATGACATGTGGTCAGTAAAGAGCCTTGGGCCCTGGAATTCACCCTGGAAGAACACACACATCGGGTGGGACAGTCTGAGAACTGAGAAGGAAGTGGGAAGGAAAGTCAGGAGAAGTTTCTAAGGCCTGTGCGTGCTCAGTGGGAACGTACACTTCCAGAAACCCTAAAATGTGAAGTAGGACATGATTGCCCTGGAAGATGGGGATTCCTGAGAATCCTGGACTGGGCAATTTTAATAGAGTCACGAGAAAGAAGGACTTAGGGAGAGTAAGAGCCTGTAGCGGTGAGAGATAGGCACTGTGAGACCCAAAGACTAGGCTCTAAAAATCGATCAGTCAGGGTGAGCAGGGCCAAGTCACCCTTCAAACTGGACCCACCTACTACATGCTTACGTACGGGTGACGCTGAACTAAGGTAGTGCTGTGAGAAGATTCTCTCGAGGGTTAGGGGCAAGAGAAAGGAGACATCTAGAACGTAAGGAAGAGACTGAGAATGACCAACTGGAATAGTAGACAGAAGGCGAGGGGCCAGGGGCTCAAACTTCTCTAACAATAGAACTATGACTTTTCAAAACAGACAGTCTTGTCAACTGCCCACTGGACATTACTAATGCAAGATTGTGGGGAGCAGCCAGAGAGAGAAACTGAAAGTTCTCCCTACCCAGAGGCAGGTGGACAGGCAGCTGGGAAAGGCTGCAGAGGAGAGGGCCTCAGAAGAGAGTTTCTCCCTTCGTGCCCAGGAAATAGGGAAATGTGTTGATGTGGAGAAGAAGATAACGTCTGCCTTGAAGCTTCAGGAGAGGCAGAACCAATGAAGAGTCTGGTTCCAGGACCAGCCTCCCTCTCCAAGTCAGAGCTGCCAAATTGCTTTCTTTTTCATCTTCTTACTGAGTGGTACAAAGTTCCTGAACTCTCTATGGCTGTCTTTCCACAGATGGCCAAGGAGTGGGAGACCAAAGCCGATGTAGCATTTCTCCACAAAGCTGAAGGGAGCAAAGCAGGGTGTCTCCTGGGAGGAGGGAGGCACTGGGTTAAAATGAAGACACTCTCGCAAGGCTCCTGGCATCAGCACAGACTTAGGCTATGCACCAAGCCAATAATGTAAGAGGAAGGGATGCTAAGAGGATGGGAGGCAAGCAGGTTCAGAGGACTTTGCATGTAAATGTCCAAATTAATGAGATTAAGCTTTGGCCAGCAAAATCCTACGTCTAATAACACATTTAATTTCATCTACCAAGTCTGGGGGCTAGGAGTCAAGGGAAGATGGCATTTCCTGATAGGCACCACAGGCTCTCAACACTGATACTAATGACATTATCTAACGTATTTGAGTGTGCTGGTCCAGGTCCTTCATATGTAATTCACTAAAAGCCTAGTGAGAGAAGTCTCTGCCAACTCTTACCTTCAAGCGAGAAGTGCCAAGATATAAGGGACATGTTCAATGACCCACAAGCCTGACATTAGTCCCAGAGTTGGACCCAGGTGATCAAAGTTTCTTGAGTGACACTGTCAATACTGTCGTCTTAAAGTACATGTGGGGTGTTAGCCAGGTGAAGGTCTTACAGTAAGGTGAATGAACTGTCTAGCCTTAAGAGCTTAGCCACTTGTTTAAGGTGAAACTTTTCTTATGAAAGAGCAATTAATAACTTTCCCAGAATTCCTTGCTTTTTGTTTCTCTCCCCCAACACGCATTTCCTGAATGGAAGGATATACAAATACAAAAGAAGAATAGAACTTAAATGAATGGATAACTCTTACATTATTATATATTATAAAGCTATTATACTATTATATAGCTATTATACTACTCCTGGCCTATTAAATACAACAGATTCTTCAGTTCTTTGGGGGAACACAAAGCATTGAATCTTTGACTAATAGAGCCTCCTTCAGCCTGTTTGCATTGCCTTCTGCCATTGTTCCTCATTGGGCTTCAGTGAGTCCAGGTCCAAACCTGCACTAGGCCTGATAGGAAGAACTCAGCACCACTTCTATTCAGCCCACCCCACCTTCGGGTCTGCTCAGTCCAGTCCCTCAATTTACTTTGGCACAAGTCTTCTCTCTACTGTTTTCTTTACAGTGTTTGCCTTGGTGCTCCGGCTCTGACTTTCATTATCTCTTATCTGTACTATTGCAACAGCCTCTGAACAGAGAGAAGCAGGGGATTTAGAGTCAGATGGATCTGAATTTGATCTTGACTCTACTACTCATTTGCAGTTTAACCCTTGGGCAAATGTCTGGATCTGTTGGATTTCAATGTCCTTGTCTGTACAGAATGGAAGACAATACCTTATCTCACAGGTATGTGAAGATAGCATGGAAGTGTCTACACCAAGTGCCTAGCACAGGGTCACCTCCGGTGCTATTATAATCTGAGGATATCATTATTCCATCTCCAATCTCCAAATCAGAGCAGACACTGCTGCCAGATGAATTGCCGCCAAACACAATTCTGATCATGTCAGAAAGACAGGATGTCACAGCCTGTTCTTCTGCGAAAGCTGTAGTTGCCAAGGGAGCCTGTTTACAATGGGAGCATCTTCCCTCACTTTTCCCAGTCTGGATGCCAGATGCCTGACTACAAGTCAGGTAGCTGCTCCACCCACTCACTCTCTCTATAAAAATACCTGGAGGGGTCCTCGACTTACAAAGACAATGAAACGGTTTGTTGTCAGTGAGAGGAGACCACTGTGCACCTCACTGCTTGGCTAGGCTATACAAGTCTATGTGATGGGATAAGAATTTTTGGAAATGTCGACAGTCCCCTCCTTCAGTGTTCTCTGGCCCTTTGCCCCTTCAATTAGGTAGATCATTCTGTATTCATTACCTTGAGGAAAATAATGTGATGAGAAAGGGGGGAGCTTTTCCCTCACTGTTGAGTTCACTGAGCCCCTTTGTGGAAAGAAATAACTGGCTAACAAATGTTAAAGGATGAATTGGGAATTAAGAACACATGATTTGGGGGAGGGTGTCCTGTTTGAGGGGCTGTACCTTACCTCTAGCCTCAGGCAGTCAGGGACCCTCGGATGCATGTCATCCATACTCCCAGATCTTAGTCAGCATCCCTCCCTGTGGCCACTAAAGGATTCCATGCATAGCAACCAAAATGTTCTTGGCAACCCACAGGGATTGCCCTTCTGTTCATGAGGACTTCTCACTGGCACTGGCTCATTTGGCTAACTCCTGTGGACTGTCCAAGGAACTCCAGGACACAAAGGCAGGTGTCACCCTGTCGCACCAGTGCAGGGCACACCAGATCACACAGAGAAGGTTAACTAGCCATGTGCTGGTTATAGTCGGACAAGAATTGATCAGCTCCAAAGAACAGAGCTAACAGTAAGAATGCAGAGACACTTTGAGGGTGGGAACACCTGCCTGGTGCTTCTTGAATGGATGTTTCAAATGTAATCAGAAGGAAGGTAAATTCTGGACTGAAAGGAGGGAGGTGTCCTTTCCCTTTTGACTAGGGAGACCTCCCTCCTGTGGTCTTCTGCTTTGATGGAGCTTCTGGGGGAGGAAAGAGGGTGGTGGCAGGAGCAGAGCTGATCCAGTCAGCTGGAAGAGGAAGGCAGTGTGGCACTGTCCCATTGGTGCCCCGGTCCTTGGCATCCCACATTGTTCTCATTCTAGCTCCTTTTCATATAGACTCTGAAGTTTGCCATGAGGCATCAGCAAGTGTGATACCTACAGAGACTTGATAAAGATTATACTTGGTACAAATGCTTGCACGATGGCGTTTATTCTCTTGGGACCTTTCTCTGGAGGTCAACTGCAGATGGTTGGAGAAAGAAAAGATGTGTGGTGATACTGGAGGTGCACCAGCTCTTAGCGGCACTAATTGCCCAACTACAAGTGACTCCCTCATGGACAGGTTCCCTCCCAGAAGAGTGCAGTTGCCTGAGAAAGCATAGCATACAGGGGCCAGAGTGGAGCCTTCCTCACTGAGCCCAGCCCATGTAGCAGAATCATATGCAAATAAAGGAGTCTGTCGCCTTAAGTCTCTAAGCTCAGGACAGATTGTCTTGAAACAAAGGACAACAAGAATTCTTTCTTTCTAGGAAATGCCTTTCCAAACAATTGTAGGGATTTCCCATATGTCAGAGACCTTTACCTTGTCCAACTTGGTAACTATCTTCTTAGTCCTTAGCAGCCCACAGTAGGTGTCCAGTAAATATTTGTGGACTTCGCTGCATAAATCAAGAACTGCTATATAATGAGGGTTGATTTTTCTGGCCACTTCTCTTCCTCCTAAGCCATGAGCTTCCTACCCTTGAAGCTTCCATTTACTGTTGATAAATGGTTGGCAGAGTTCTAAGAGATAACTATGACTATTACCTGTGGAATTTTAGTTGACTAAAAGCCGAGGGCAATGAGTAATAAATACTTCTACCTACTAAAAACTGGAGCCAGACACATTGGAAGCACCCAATAGGAGATGACTAAAATCTTTTCTGAAACATTTGCCCATTCTTTACTTATATAAAAGAAAGTCCAAGAGGCACTGGGGATTTAAGAGTAGGATCTAGAAGACAGCATAGGCTGAAATCTCCATTCTACCCCTTTCTAGTTGTAAGAGCCTAGCCAGATCACTTAACCACTATACTTTCACTGGCTTGCTTGTAATGAGAGGAATAATGAGTATCAAATGGCTTATGTTAATTTCTTAGAACAGTGTTCAGCTCATGCTAAGAGTCTGTGTCAGCTGATATAAGTAGCAACAGTTTGAGTGAAGAGATCTTGCATATGGGAAAACTTCCATAGTGAGGAAAGCCCATGTGAGGTTGCCAGAGCAGAACTGACTCGGCGCAAACTCCCCAACCCTATCATCTAGCTAAATGGTTGAACCAAAGAAACATCTAGAACCTCACTGGCACGCTCAGTGGTGAACGTGGTGAGGGAATTTCCAGAAAACTAAGTGTTGGTTCATGGAGACATTGAGACTGAAAAGGTCCAAAGGAAAAAGACTGATAGAATGGGCAGAATGAAGAGGCAGGCTGAAGGAGGCATAGTGCACAACTCAAGCTGGGAAATGATGATGGGGAGCTAATGATCTCTGGGCAAGAGCACAGCCCAGGTGGGTTCTTGTTCAAAAGGAGGGCCTTCCAGAGCAATGCTAGTCCCATGTAAAGGATGCACCAGAGTACCTATGAGGACAGGCCTAGGATTTCAGACAGAGAGCCACATGCAGGTCTTGGCAGTGTCATCTAAATCAGCAGGCTATTCTGGCTTGCATTATAGACCTAACATTTGGATCTCTCTCAAGTTCGCACGCTAAATTCTAATCCACAATAGGATAGTATTAGGATGCGGGGCTTTTAGAAGGTGATTGTGCCTGGTGAATGGGATTGGTGCCTGTATAAAAGGGCAGCTGATGAGCTCCCTGTCTGCTTCTGACACATGAGAACAGAGAAAGGATGCCCCTAGGAGCCAGGAAGCAGGTTTACTGGGGGAAATAAAAGTTTTAGTTCTAGGATGATCTTAACAGTATCGATTTCCAAGAATAAAACTTTCCTAAGGGCCTGGTGATGTTCTTGGCTCCACCTGAGTCACCTTCCCAGGAGATGAGCAGGTGCAAAGTGAGCAAGCAGAAAGAACAAGAAGGGTGAGGTTGCCACTGCAACATGGCCCGTTCTATCAACATTATCCTGCTTTAACCTCACAACCATTTGTAGAGGTAAAGAGGTGCATCCCTCCTTGTGGAGGTGCAATAAGTCACCTGTTTGCCAAGGTGTAATAGGTGGCTAAGGCGAGAGCTTCTGCCCTTCGCTGACAACAGGGAGAGGTGTCAAGTGTTTCTTGTGGTAATTGCTTCTTCTCATGCTTTTGCAACTTAGCATTTGTCCCTGTCCCCCGCACACCCGTCTCTAGCAAACTACGTAGCAATGCTTGAGGAGCTGCTGAGGTCCTTGAACGTGGACCTTAGATTTCTTAGAGTCAAGCACAGTCCCATCCAAAGCCTTACCCCGCTAGCAGAGCAGAGGAGAGCAGTTACACTTTTTAGTGGCTCTTCTTGGGTTCTTCTGAACTCCCACCTGGATCCACCATAGATAGGAACAAACCCTGGACGAGCCCAGGTAGCAAAAACAAACAAACAAAAACCGATACCTGGTACAGTACCAAGCTGCAACAAGGACATCTACTTTTGCCATCTTTCTTAAGATCTCAGCAGATCAAAATTACTTAGTATCAGGAAATACCAATGACCCAGAAGACCTAAATCAGGTAGCAAGCATGCCTTTGTCTGTGTCCTTTCTTTCTCTCCATCGGATGCCACTGGGCGGGATGGGAGAGAGTACCACATGATTTCTTCAGGGAGGTAATGAGCTGTTCATAATTTACCTTCTTCACAATCAGTTGATTGCAGAGGAAGTGAAAAGACAGGCAAGAAGGCAGACCCAGTGTACGACTGTGAGCAGAGAGGGGCCAGGAGTCCCAACGCCCTTGGCTTGGGTGTGGGCCCTACTTACTTTTGACCACGGGTGTGTCTGATGTTCTGGTAATTCACATGATTTCAAACAAAAGCTTAAAGCCACACACTGAGAGAATGGTCTCTGGAGGTTTAGAAAAGCTGCCCCCGGGAAAGCTCCTTCCCAGTTCCATTTGCTCTTCTATTCGCAGACATCCTTTCATTAGAGCCACCCAACCACCCCACCCCACGTGGAAAAGATCATTGTCCGCATTTCTCAGAGTTCTCAGAGCCTTGCTGTCATTAAAATACTTGCCTGGGGTCAAATAGCTAGAGGTGAAGGCACCTACTTGAAATCTGGCCCTGTTCTACTCCACACCCATTTCTCCAGTGGGGTGGCCAGCCTCGGGTCACTGCCAAGGTCACCCTTAGTTCTTTATCACAACTGAGGCTGGGACTGTGGCCCCATCTTCTCTGAAAGAGGAGACAAACCGCTGGGAATAGGGAATGAGGTCTGTTCATATGCCGCCCTCAATTTCCTCTCCCATTGCAGTAAACCTTAGACTTGGACACAGCAATGCTCCTCCCAGGGATGTAGTATTCAAAAGCGGTCCTCAGGGAGGGCATTATTTAGTGTGGTGACCTGTAGATAGATGCCTATACCATCATTCCTAAAAGGGGCACTTTGAAAAGAACAACTGAGAAAGGCCTGAAAGCAGCCTTTAAAGTAAATTAGAATATAATCAATCAGGATAACAATATTTAGATCTTAACTCACATAATGGAATGACATAGAGAGGTGGTCAAAATCCATTGTTAAATAAACAAAAAAGTCATTAAAAGGTACCTGAAGAATTCTTCATGATACATTAAAAGTACTTTTCACAGATATGTCAGCAAATACCCAGAGAGTTACATACCAAGTCAGCAATCCTAGCTATTTCCAGCTGGGGCAGTTCTGGTTGACTGTCATTTCCTTCATGAATTTTCTATATTTCTTAAATATTCCAAATCAAATGGGTATTAGAGTTCTATTGCTGTGAAGAGACACTATGACCACTGTAATGGAAAAATTAAAAATGCTGCAGTATTCCCTGGCTGGTCCCAGGCAGGGAGACACGTGGCAGGCGGGCAAGAGACAGACATGGATAGGCACGCCATACAGAGTAAAGTTGAACATTTATTAGGTGTGTTATTGAGGGGAAGGAAAAAAGGGAGGAGAGGGGAGAGAGAGAGAGAGAAAGAGTAGAGACAGAAGAGAGAGACAGAAGCAGGGGAAGGGGGAAGTGAGGAGAGAGACAGAAGCTGCCTCTCTGAGAGGAAGACCGAAAAAGAGAGAGAGCTCAGGCCAGAAACTGAAGATCAGCCTGCCTCAGTGGATGGGGGAGGAAGTGGGTGTGGCTTGTCTCTTAAAGAGACAGAACAATCATTACATTCCCATCTCTTTTTTATAATAAAAAAGTGGGCAGTTAGGCACCACAGTTCAAAGGAATTGGGGCAGCAGATTCTCAAGACTGCTTCCTCCTTATTTGTTGGCATCATCTTTGGGGGTAGCCTGAAAAGGCTGGGTGCTGGTCACATCCTGGCATAGCTGGTCTCTTTGCTCCTGTCCAGTGTTTGTGGCATGGAAATGTTTGGTGTCTCTTACACCTGGTTAAGGCATTGGCAGGACAGAGGACAAAGTTAAGTTTAAGAAAAACAATTTTTAGGACCAGGGAATTGAGGGGGATGTATCTAACCTATTTAAGGTGGATCCTTCAATTTGGCTCCCTGGAACTCACAAGAATTCTTTGGGTTTGTGAAAACAGAAGTTTTAGACATATACATTGTATAAACAGTAGCATATTTATGTCAGAATGACTGTGACAGATATTTTTCACATGAAAAGTATTTTTAAGACTATGGAAGGCAGCATGAGAGAGAAGTTTGATAACTTCTATTTGTCCTCACACCTTTATAACTTGCAGGTCTTGTATTTGTATTTTACTGAAGTTTGTTTGGTGAGGTTGTCCTTTTAAACTGACAAAACCTCTCAGCCATCAAACTGCATCAGAGATCTTTGAGAAGGATAAAATTTTACTTGAGTTACTGATTAAAAAACGACAGAGAACTTACTTGGTTGACACCCAGAGCTACTCCTTAGGGTCCTCCATGGTCACTGAAGGTCACATTTGCCTTTTTCTGTTTAGTGCAGAGCCTGCCAGGCTCCAGAAGTTCCTGTGGAGTAAGAAATCTGTAGGAAGACAAGCCTACCTTGACCTGAGCAGCTAGGCTGTCGATTCCAGGTGATTCTGTCCATGTCTGGAGATCTTCAGTTTAGATGAAAGGTAGTTTTACCTGGTGGTCAGCGCTTGGCAGTTGAAGCAAATTGCAGATGGATGTTGTTCTGTGCCCATTTGTCTTCTGTCTTCTTTGGAGGAGGTAGAGTGCTGCTAGGAGCCAACCTGTCTCTTTTTGTTATGAAAAGTTTTTAATGATTAAATATCTAAATGCCATATTCCCCAGATCTCTGAGCAGTTGAGGGCTGTTTATCAAGTAAAACTACAGTATAGAATCTGCCTGGAGAGCTGGGTCTGAGTTTGACTGTACTGGCTCTTAACAGGTAAGATTTACACTCATAAAAAGACAGAAAGAGAAAAAACTGCTTGCAATAGAAGGTTAATGGCAGAACTGACAATAGTAGAGAACATCCAATGCATTAAATATAAAGTATCTTGTAAGAGACTTAAAAGCACATACCAGTTTAAAACATGAAATTACTATTTTTGTAGTCTGAAATTAGATGCAATGAACAATTATAACATTAAGCATAGGTGTATTTAAGTTACATGTATGATCACACACAGAGAGAGTGAACAGGAATTGGGCAAAGTTGATGCTTTTGGTGGGCCCTACCAAAGGCATGCCATTGTGCAAAACACATGCAACAGAGTCAACAAGAGGAATTTAGTGAAAAAAACATAAGTAAACCAGGGGACAAGACAAGGCATGCTTCAGTAAAGATGGGAGAACTTGGTCACCTGGCCTGGCTCTCAGTTAAGATGGCGGTAAGGTCACCCATGCAATAAAGTTAACACTGGGGAACCAGGCAGGTAATACCTCAGTAAAGATGATGGAACATGGTCACCTGACCTTGCTCTCAGTTAAGATGGTGGTAAAGTCACCCATGCAATAGAGTTAACACTGGGGAACCAGGCAGGGAATACCTCAGTAAAGATGGTGGAACTTGGTCACCTGACTTGGCTCTCAGTCAAGATGTCAGGCGAAGTCACCTGACCCCAGTCAAAATGGCAGGAGTCACATGTTGTATGGAAAAGCCACTCAGTTAAGATGGTGGTGAGGTCACATGACCTCAGTTAAGATGGTGGTGAGGTCACATGACCTCAGTTAAGATGGTGGTGAGGTCACAGGACCTCAGTTAAAATGGCAGCAGTCACATGTTGTATGAAAAAAGCCACAATTTTTGAGCTGTAGGGGTTTTAAGCTCAATAAGAAATGGAAAAGCCACAATTTTTGAGCTTCAGGGATTTTAAGCTTAATAATAAGAGAGACATAGAGGCATGATCTGCCCTGTCGCTGAGCCGCCATGCCACAAGTCGCCATGCGGAAAGCCACGGCGGGGAGCAAAAGGCTGGAACTGAAAAAGCTGCACCATGCCACAAGCCACGGCGGGGAGCAAAAGGCTGGGATTGAAAAAGCCGCCTTATGGATCTGACCAATCTTGTTGGCAGCAGTAACCACAGCAGGATCCATTTGCCTGTGCGCTAACAGTAGTTAGAAAGCTTCCACAGACAGTAGTTAGAAAGATCCCATAAAAGTGGAGCTGGCGGGACACCGGTGGAGTGAGGGTAAGAGCTAAGGCCTAGGGTTCTGGGGCCTCTAACAGACTTCCACCTCAGGGGGGACAGACCTGGATGGCTTGCTATCCACAGCTGAAATTGTGAAAACCCACGAAACGGGGACACCACAAGGCCTATAACGGGGATGTTTCTCCCTATAGACGGAGTGCAAATCGGTGCAAACACCACAGGACCCGTGAGCTGGGCGTCCCCTGACCCCGGGTGGGGTGCTATGGCCTGGCTGGATCCGGTTGGGGTCACTCAGAAGCCAGAGAAGCCAGAGGCCGCTCCAAGAGGCCTTTTACCGCGAGGGAAAAAAAGAAAAGAAAAGAAATGGAAAGAGAGAGAGAAAGAAGGATCTGAGGGACCCTGGGTCCTCAGTCATGGTGGATTGGCCCTGGGCCATTCCAAACACAATTTAAGCTGAGGGAAGCAACCATAGCAGAATGGGGGAAACTTACCAATCAAAGCCGGTGGTATGAGTATAAATCACATTGTAGAAATCTCGCTCAGGCATACGGAACACGTGGTTGTGGAAAAAAAATACCTGGTTCAAGATCCCGACCCTGGGAGAGAGGTTCGGGGCAGGAGAGCCTATCCGAGTCACGGCGCCAAATGTAATGGAAAAATTAAAAATGCTGCAGGATTCCTGGTGACAGTAGGCAGCAGAAATGCTGTAGGTCCCCAAGTGGTGGTAGCGGGCCATGTGGCTGCAGGCAGTGGGCCCTGAGAGCAGCCAGTCCCAGGCAGAGATGGCTGCCGGTCCCCGAGCAGTGGCTGATCCCAGGCAGGGAGACACGTGGCAGGCAGGCAAGAGACAGAGACATGGATAGGCACGCCATACAGAGTAAAGTTGAACATTTATTAGGTGGGTTATTGAGGGGAAGGAAAAAAGGGAGGAGAGGGGAGAGAGAGAGAGAGAGAGAGAGTAGAGATAGAAGTGAGAGACAGAAGTGGGGGAAGGGGGAAGTGGGGAGAGAGACAGAAGCTGCCTCTCCGAGAGGAAGACAGAAAAAGAGAGAGAGCTCGGGCTGGAAACTGAAGATCAGCCTGCCTCAGTGGATGGGGGAGGGAGTGGGCATGGCTTGTCTCTTAAAGAGACAGAACAACCATTTCAACCACAGTAACTCTTATAAAGGAAAACATTTAACTGGGGTTGGCTTACAGTTTCAGAGGTTTAGTCCATTATAGTCCATGTGACAAGCAAGGCAGCATGCAAGCAGACATGGTGCTGGAGAAGGAGCTGAGAGTTCAATATCTTGATCCAGAGGCAATAGAAGGAGAAAACTGCCACATTAGGCTTGGCTTGAGCATCTAAGTTCTCAAATCCCACCTCCACAGTGACACACTTCCTCCAACAAGGCTGCACTTCCTATAGTGACATTTGCTATGGGTCAAACATTTAAACAAATGAGTCTTTGGGGGCCAATCCTATTCAAACCACCACAATGGGAATTTTTTGTCTTGTTTTGTTTTTGTTTGTTTGTTTTACAAGACAGAGTTTCTCTGTGTAGCTCTGGCTGTCCTGAAACTCATTCTGTATTCCACACTGGCCTTGATCTCAGAGGTTCTCCTGCCTCTGCTTTCCGAGTGCTGGGATTAAAGGCATATACCACCACGGTACAGCAGAATTAGTTTTGTAATGTGAAATAATTGTATAAGATCGGTAACAAAAGATTGGCTGTGTCTTTCTGGCCATTCATTCACTCGGTCACTCTTACTTTTGCTTCGTGGGTTAAATGTCAAGTACTGTAGAGTCAGAATTGCATAAACCAGCTTGGTTTATGATTCTTCAGCCACTGCCCGCTCCTGCAGTTCATGGGGTCATCCCTTTAGAAGGAAAACAGTATTCACCAAGCAATTACTTGGCCAGATATTCTTCTTTTCTACTCTTTACTCGTGCAAAGCCATTCTGTAAAGGAGGCATTAGGATTCTTGTCTTAAAGATGGGAAAATGAGTTGAAGAGGTTAATTGACAAGGTCAAGATTTTTCAGAGGTGGTGGTAGAGTTTAGGTTTGTTCACAGCTCTGCTGGAATCCACCATTCTACTCCAAGTCTTTGGTTGCCTTCCACGGTGACCTTGACTGCTCTTACTTTAAGAGGACTAATCTCTCGGGCTTGAATAGCTTCTGATGGATGCTCGCCCTGGTTGGAATTTAAGTATAGCATCTGCAACATTTGAGCAGGTGGCTGAATTTGAGCAGGAGCAACACTGATTTTCTGTGTTCTAGTCACTACTGCAAACCAAGCCACAAAAGCAGAGGCCCCGTGGTACCCGCTCACACCCAGTACTTTCCCCTCCTGCTTCCCACCTGTGCGGAGCTCTGTCTGGATCCTGTGCTGCTCAGACTAATGACCACCAGTGCCTCGAGAGCCTGCTGGAGCAGAGAGCTTGTGCTGAAAAGGGAATTTTCAAGTTGGTGTTTAAGATGTTGAAATCTAAAAGGAAAGCATGAAAGAAACAAAACCCAAAATCCAAATAAAAATCCACTTGTGGGCAGAGCTCTGGGGATCAAATATTCTCTTTGTATTGTTCAGAGAAAGGCGTTCTGCAGCAAAGGCTGGAGTTTTTGGTTGGCCATGCAGAAAATGCTCCTGGGCACTCCCTTGAAAAACTAAATCAACATTATTTTAATTTGTGTCCCCTGCTTCCTGGTTCACAATGGAGGGTGAGGTGCGCAGCTGAGGAGGAACGTATTTCTCTCACAAGTTAACTTAACATGCAGTATGCAGGGGATTACTCTGTGCTCACTCAATACCACAGCCCAGAGCTTTATAGAATTCTATTGATCTTCACTAAAGCTGTTTAATTTTTTTTTAGCTTTAATTTTCTTTCCTTATTTGCTCATTAAGTTGAGGTGAGGTAGGGGTGGGGGACTGATGGCGGGCAATACTCTTTGGATTTAAGGCACCATAGAGTCCAGTGTGGCCTAGGCCACTGGATGCATGTACTTGGAAGCAGTTCATTCCAATAGTTCCAGGATAGGGGGCACAGAGAAAGGAAAACAGAGTATCCAGGGCGTGTTCAAATGCTTCCTTGGTACCTATGGAAGTCCTAAGATGTTTACAGAACCCCATTGAGAGCAGGAAAGGAGCCAACCAACATGATAGATCGCATCATCCCAGTGTTCGTGCATGGTGAGCTCTGCTGTAAACACTCAAGTAAGGAGTCTCTGTGTACACTCCAGAAGCAAAGCTTGAACGAAACCGGCATAGCTGGGACCCACAAGGAACTTACCGTCGAGTGGCCAAAAGAAGCACAGGAATTCCAAATCACGACAGAGATGTGCCAGGACAGTCAAAGAGATCATTTTCCTGTCGTAGGAGGCACAAAAGCACACTACCATTTACAAGTCCTGATGCCCTTAATTCCAGGGGAAGGATTTAGCTGTGCATAATGCCATGGGGTTATCAGGGATTCACCCAGGACTTGCTGGGAAGAGAGTTCTGGCTCCTGCTTGGGCAGAAAGTGTGAGAGCTGGCAGCCGTGAATGAGCTTAGTATGAGGCCACACACTTTGCTCTACTCTCTTCTTGCAGAACTCTCAGAGTGGCGCTGGTAGCATCTGGATTGATGGTTAGTCTCCAGTGCTTGGGAGGCTGGGGAGTAGAAAGAGCACTAGGAGTGTCACACCTCTGGACTTCTGGGGACAGTAGAGAAAAGTGCTTATCTGTGGAACCTTCTGGTAGAAAGGCCATGGAGAAGGCATAAGAAACGAGGAACCTACTGCTTCCTTGGTACCTATGGAAGTCCTAAGATGTTTACAGAACCCCATTGACAGCAGGAAAGGAGCCAACCAATATGATAGATCGCATCATCCCAGTGTTCGTGCATGGTGAGCTCTGCGTCCAGTTCTTTGTGTGTATTATTTGAACAAATCTCCTCTTTTTCAATAAGCAATACTGAGGCAGAAAGAAGTTAAGTCTCTTGGCTGAGATCTTATGGGTGGCAAGCAGCATTTGAACCTTGTGGCTCCAGCTCCAGGATGGCTGATGCCCACTGCTACAGGCCCACCAATGAGGGTGTGTCCCTTAGTGGTCATTAGCACAGTTGTATTTAGGAGGTTAAAACGAATTCTGTGTGGTGTTATTTGTAGTATTGCATTGGAGAACGAGTTTATACCTGATACAAAAGCCGTCCCAGAGAAGAACCAGAGGCACTTCGAGCCCAAATAGCTCGCCTCTGATTAGGAAACTGTGTGGCTATAGAGGTTGAGATTGGGATGTGAACGAGAAAGAGTTTTGTTCTAGCTTTGACAGACAGCTCAGTGTTGGCAATGATAGCACCAAGGGAAGGAAATGGACAGGAGAGGAGAGGAGAAGGGAGGGCTGTGCCCAGCCCCTAAAGGGTGCAGGCTACATACTAAGGTCAGGATGAGATGGGAAATGTTTTATCTCCTGGGCTGGGTGGGTTTTGCAGTGGCAGGTTAATCGGTTTTGTGTGAAGGTTTCTCAGAGTCAACGGGAAAGGACTCCGCCAAGTAGCAGAGTTAGTGCAGGCTGAGGGCCCACCAATCTATTGCTGTCCTGGGCTCTGACAGAGGACAGGGAGGCTCCACCCTGGTGGTACTGAGGCTGATTCCTTCCTGTTTTCCATTATTCCTTCTCTGCCCTAACCCAAGATAAATTTTTGGTTTGTTTTGGTTTTGATGCCTGGAAATGGTGAGAGCAACCGTCTGCCTGGCTGTGGCTGGGCTGCTAACCATTTAAGCTTCTGCTGAGCCTAATTCAATCTGTAGAATCCTGGAGTACTTTCTAGAACACCCAGTCCAAAGTCTGCTTTTTCCAGTAGCAGCAGGAGTCCTTAGGCCCATATTCCAACCTCAACAATCTTCCTACATCAGTTGTTTTGGGAGAAAAAAGAAAAGAAGGAACCTATTTGAAAATATTGTGGCAACTAAAACATGCCTTCCTGCTTTAATGCAACATTATGTCAAGTCGAAAGCACTCTTGTTTGTGAGTAAGTCTATCATTTTATCCTCCACCGAGAAAGGCAGGGGCTGCCAACAGCAGGATCCTGTCATGCCAGTCACTCTCTGTTACCAGGGTGTTAAAACTCTGGAGAACAGCGTCATTGAATCAATGGTGTATGGTTGGGCTAAGACAAAGACATCTCCCAGCGAACAGCTCCTATTGATACAAGATAAGCATATGCTTTTCAGGATTACAGAGGAGGCTCTTAAAACATGCATTCCCATATTCAAAACCACTTTACATTATATAACACGAAAGTCTGGTCCCCCACTTTGAACATGTAGCTGAATGTTGGAGACATCTGGTTCTTAAAGGGAGACATCCCGACATACAGTGACTCTGAACCACTGTGTTGATTCTTGGTTCTGATACAACTGCCTCTAAATCACACAAACTGACAAACATCCCCAATTAAACATTTACTGGAAATGCCAAGGTCAGGGAGCCTTGTGATTGCATTGTGTGACATAGTAAAGCTGGGCTCCATGTCAGATTGTGGCTGGCAATGGTGGAGCTCATGCAAGGCCCCACTGACACTCACAATTCTGGAATTTGCCCTCTTCTCTATCCTGTTATTTGTATACTTTTGAGAACCAGCAGTCACATGAACTGCCAATCAAACAGGCTTCTCCTGGGAAGCATGCAGGGGTAATTACTAGGGCTGAAGATTTTCTTGAGTTCACAAACTAGGTGAACAATTTGAGAAGAGGGTAGAAGTATGCACTAACTGAGATGCCTGCTTGGGAGTAACATAAAGTCGTGTCAAACTGGTGATACAGAATTAGCAATGCTTAGAGCAAGGACTTGGACCAGGGGCCAAGATGCTGGCTGGCCTACTCCTGTCTCTATCCAGACCTCCACTCTGCTTATGCTGTCACAGGACTGCAGTCCCAGCCATGGAGTCCCCAGGTGCACCTATGACAATATTGGCACCAAGGAGAGGCAAGAGCTCTTCCTCCAGATCTATTTGAAAACTCCTAGTAAGAATTCTGATTGGCCCAGTTTGGATCATGTACCATCCTAGATCAATCAGCTGTGATACAGGGGTTGGTTTTTGTTTTGTTTTTACATTCTAACTATAAAAGGAGATTTGAAGAAGGATGGACAACATCTTCAGAAAGACAGATAAATGTCTCAAGAGCAGGGAAGGATTTTGGCAGTCAAGTATCAGAGGTGTTTCAAACCATCAGATTTACTCTTAGAAAAGCTTGGTCATGGATAAAAAAGAAAGGATCTTAGACATATATCTGAAGACAAAGCAATTGTCATTGGAGTCTTGAAAATGTAACCTGTTCATCAACCCTGGAGTTTTGGAATCACAATAAATCCAGAACAGTCTTCTTGAAAAACAAACTCTGAAAAGCAGTACATGTCCATTTATAGACATTTTTGCCCTTCACAATGTTTTATTCAAGTTCTTTTGGTTTAGCATTTGCACTTTGCAGAAGAGTTCAGTGTGTGAGCCCTGATGCATGGAAGGAGTTGGTCTGATTTTACTGTCCTAACCTTAAACAGACTTTGAAAACCTCCTAGGAAGCCCTGTAACTCCTGTGGCCTCTTGGGTTCCCTGGAGGCAGACTATGAAACTCATCAATCTGGTCAAGGATGCCTCAGAAGATGGAGTTTGTTACTTACCAGGGCCCGCAGAAGAAATGCATTGTTGGCCGTAGCATCAGGAATCACTGGTCCTTCCAGAACAGAGTATTTATTTTGTTTTGGATTTACAAGCCTTAGATACCATGACCTTTTATGTTCTCTTTTCATGGAGTTCTCTAGCAAACTCAAAGTCAAGCCTGACCCTCCCTCCATAGGCTAACCTGGAATCTCTAATGACGAGTGTTTGGTGACTTAATCTATTTCTCTCTAGCAAACTCTGCTCACCTTATTTTTCTTTTGCCTTCAAGTTTAAAATGTATGCAAAAGTTGTTTAGTCTTTGTAAGACAATTTAAAGTTTTTAAATATTAAGGTAAATATACAAACAATTCTTTGATCTCTAACTCAGTTTTGATGCTTGCTTGTATGGGAGTGAGTGTAGAATGCCTCCTAGGACCAGCTTATCTCTCAGGGACATCTCCCCCACCAACTTTTAATTGCAAGTTATATTGTCAGTCTGATTTGCTTCCTATCACTTTTGGCTGTGAGAACTGAATGTTATCTGGAGTTCCTTTACAAGATTGGGAGGTAAATATACTTCCCCGTGGTTATTTTATCCAAAAGAGAATCCAGCTTTATCCTCTAAAATACTATTCTATGTTGACAAACTATCTCGAAACTTTCACAAATCTGTAATTGCTGGGAGGTTTTTGTTAACAACAAATCTCAGATGTTTCACCTCAGGCATCATAAGTTCCAGTATAACGATGGTAAGACAATCATTGTCTGCAACCTGATCCGTAGTGATGGCCATAAGAAGAGTATTGAGGTGGCAGCCATTAGAAGAGTATTGAGGAGCAGAGTCTTTGTCTACAGTTGAGGGTAGGATTAAGAGGATGAACAGGACTGTGAGTTAGAGTGGGAAACTAACTGAACAATCTAAATGAGCCCTTCATTTCCAGAATGTGGGCAACGTTCTTCTGGGCAACTGCTGGTCTCCTTCATTTATCATCTGGGAACTTTTGGAAGCGTCCATATCTGAGGCAAAGGTCTGCATGGACACTGTCATTCAGAAGTCTCTCGAAAGGCAGCACAAGAGGCAAGCCTCTCTGCAGCCTGCATCCTGTTCTCTGTGTAAGCCTTTATTTTGGTTGAAACAATGACTATAAATATTTAACATCCTAAAAGCCGTGGCTTTCTAGCTTCAACCATCCGATGGGAGACGACGACGCATGCATTAATTTACAACCCACTCTCTTCGGAGTGGATCGATGCTATTTCATAAGGTAGGAAACCAGACGGCATAATTTTGGTGGGAAGAAGAAAAGAGCAGGGAATGGCCTGCAGGCCCAGTGCTGGTTTTCAGAGGAGCAGGGAAAGTGCTCTATGTTTGGAGGTTGTTTCTTTTCCCAAATTTTGACAATATGTTTCCAAACTGAGGAAATTAACAATATCATTTTGAGAAGACAAAGTGAAATGCTTCCTTCTTAGACAGACACTACTCTCTACCAACCTCCATCTACACACACACACACACACACACACACACACACACACACACACACACGAGAGAGAGAGAGAGAGAGAGAGAGAGAGAGAGAGAGAGAGAGAGAGAGAGAGAAATACACATAGAGAGACAAAGAGACAATGTGGAGTAGAGAATGTGAGGTGACAGTGTTGCTACTGAAGGGACCAACAGTGAGTAAGAGCACTCACCGTGCCTCAAAGCGGGACACCGTATTTGTATTTGACCTGTTTGAACAAAAGTGATGTTTGGAAAAATAACAGTAAGTAATCTGAGTGTCCTTTTTTAACTGATTACTTTCCCAGCCCTCTGACGGGCTCATCCTTGTCAATTTCACATTTAATCTGAAGAGAGATGATAACCAATGGAGGGAAGGAAAGGGGAAACAACAACCCACGTGGAGGCTGGTGTCCTTATGTTGCAGGGTGATTATTCATTGAGATTTTTCTGAATAATGTCCACACTGGCAAGGGGAAGGATTAGTAGTTTTGAAGTCTCCCTTTTCTGTTTGGACTGTTGAAAAGTAGTGACTCATAAAATATTTGAATTATAAAAATAAAGGAATGCGATAAGTACAAAAACCAGAAAGTCAGTCCCGCAGAAGGAATAGTTGATCTAGATGCTGATATGTGAACCAACAACTCTGGTTTGGCACAATTTGTTATAATTTTAAATTTTATTTGTGTAATGACATGTTTCTCAGTTCAAAAGACTGAACATGCTAGCTTTAGGCTAGTGGCACCCCCAAAGGCCTTCCGCTGCATGGCAATTAAAAGCTGAGGTATCCCTGCTGGTGCCCTGGTGAGATGCAGATGGGCTTTGGTCTAGTACAGCAGCCTACAGTCAACCACCTTGTGCGAGGGTCCTTCCCTGCCTCCCCTCCTCCCAGAAGGTTTTCCTGGAGGAAGATGGCAGTAGAGGCACAGAGGAAGTCCCACACTAAGAGACACAGTGACTCAGGCCGACTTGTCAGAACCATTGCTGCATCCGCAATGAAACACCACTAAGCCCCATTTTCCCATCACAGCATTGAGAGCATCTTCTTAAAAACAAATGACTAAAGCAACCTGTTAGAAAATGAAGAAAATGTATAGTTTCATGTCTCCAAGAATCTAGTGGCGGCAGAGTTGTCAGGTCAGCCCTGATCCATGGCTCCGATGCTATCTCCTTGTCTGGCTCCTACCCATTTTACTATCTTGCTTCTGTAGTGTTGGCCTGGGGACATCCTGCTCAGAGATTCCCCTTGGCAGCTGCAGTCTCTTCACTCGCGGTAACAAAATGACTATAACAGGTCAGACGTCACACTCAAGAAGAGCATCCAGGGGCTCGCACACAGGGCACCCTTCCCAACGGAAGGATACAGGCCCTACCCCCAGGACTGAAGATGTGATGGTGCACCTCTGGAATGAGACTAGAAGGAGACAGAGAGGAGCAGATGCCGGAAAAGGAAAACCAGGATGCCATCGAAGGGGGAAATGGAGGCCATGGACACAAACAGCAAATGCTCGCTACAGCCACACCACCTCCTCTTTCTCCAGCGAGCCTTTTCCTACACATCTTGATTTTATTTTCTCTTGCTACAAAGTCACCTGAGGAAGTCCACAGTGAAGCCATTCTGGCTGTGGGCTGGATAAAGTCTCAAGTGATCCTTTGATCTTCATTTCCAAGTACTGGTGCTATGTCTGCTGACTAGGGGACTAGCTACACCAGCAGGCACCTGGCACACAGGCCACCACTCTCCTCTTGGTCCTGTGGCAGACATCATCAATCAATCACAGGACATTTTCCTGTGTAGTCCAGATGTGGCCCCAGAGACCTACTTAAAACGGTCCTCTGGACAGCCCCTACCAATGTATTGGTGTTGACAAGTGAGATAAAACGTATCTGCCATCCCTGGAAAGCATTGCACAGCAGCGACGCAAACTGGTGCATTTCATCCATATACTAAGAGCATTCACAAACACATACTCGATATTCAGATGCCTCGGTGTTTCTCAATGTGGCTTGCAGATCTCTCGGATCAGAATCCCCTTGTGTTCTTGTTAAAATGTGAATCCCAGCACCCATGCTAGAGCTGTGGAATCAGAACCCCCAGAGCCAGAGCTGAACAAACACCTTGGAAACGCTTTAAACCATCCTCTCGAAGTAACAGTTTTAAGCACTCAGTGGGTCACACAATAGAACACTGTCAGTCCTACCAGGTCTCTGAGATACCGTCTCGTTGTTTATGCATTCTTTCAGTAGGACGTTCTTGAATACTGCGTGTGAGCACTGGTCTAGTTTCTGAATGAAACTAGAAAATTTTCCGGTGAAAATGTTGATGCTAAGGAGTTCCTCAACTTGGTGGGGCATAAGAAGGAAGAGCTAACTGCTACAGAAAGGAAGAGGGTGGGAGGGGTTATTTGTGTGTTACATTGCCTGTGTGGAGCCACAAGGAGAGAGTGTCGTGGGTGACTTGGTCCTGGAGTCTTTGTGGGTTAGAAACTTGAGATGTGGGGTGGGAAGGGAGACCTTCCGGGAGGAAACTTAGCCATAGCTAGAGATGGAGGACTCCTGGGTTTAGCTGGGACTGAGAGCTGGGAAAGGAAGAAGAGATTCAATTTTCACCGTGGAGAGCTTTGCGACTGTTTGTGTTTGCGCTTGTATCTTATGGTGTAGGCAGCAGAGAACGAGTTTAGGTAGGCACGGAGGGTGTTGAAATAAGAGGATGTAGTCTGAAATTGACAGGACGAGTCAGAGTGATGCAAGCCTGGGGCTTAGACGGGAAAGGGTCACTACAGTCACACAGGGGAGAGGCTGGTGTGAACTGGTTGGCAGAAGTCATGGCTGCAGACACATGTGTCCCCCTGATTTGCCTGATGGGCGAAGATGAATTAATAAGGATGTGCAGGGCCGTGCAGCAATAACAAATTAACCTTGAACATCAGCGTTTGCCATAGAATTTTACTCTCTTGCATCTTACATCCAAGATGGTTGGCAGGAGGCTCTGCTCCACACAGTCATTCTGCTTCTCAGTTTGAATGAAACTGGTATTCTTTCTTAGTTGTACCTTAAAATGTATGTGACCCTTGGGGCCTAAAGAAAAGAGAGGGTTGGGAAAGGCAGGAAGACTTCTGACAGCCCAGAAGCGCTCAGCTCCATTCATAGTCTGTTGACCTGATCGAAATACAAGGGAAGCTGGAAAAATTAGGGGACATAGAATGTTTAGTGAGCCCTTTCTTTAGCTAGATAAAGACAATTTCAGGATTTAATCCTGAGTCAGGAGTGGAAAAAGCACATTCTCAAGTTGATTATAAAACGAGAGCAAAGTGATCAGAGGAAGGGGTTACAGTCTCTGTAACTCTCCTAATTATCTACAGTGTGGTTTTAGGATTCAATCATGAGCCCTGTGTTGTTCTCAAATTAGGCTAGTTCTACGTGTTTGAATCTTTAGAAGTCAGTCAAACAAATGGTTGAATTAGGACGTAGGAGTGAACATATTTCACATTGGATAAATGAAATCCAGCACTCATACACACTCTTGGGTTTTAATCAATACATTTTTATATAAAACAAAACCAAAATCTCCAAATCTAAACCTACTTTGCTTCCTCAGCAACCTCAGAGGTTTTTAGGAAATACAAATATTTTCATGGCATAATAAATCTTCAGAGAACCCCTAATTACTATTTTCTCTAAAAACTCACTAAAACAAAAATCTCTTTTCTGAACCAAACACACTTCCCTCCAGAAGTGTCGTCACGGCTGTTGTCGAAAAGAAACAGGCAGGCAGGCAGGCAGGCAGCAGGCATTTCCCACCATAAGCCCTCAAGTCCCTCGCACTTTGGCAGGGCCTGAGAGCATGTCAGTGGGATGGTGTCCTTCGGGAATTTACCGTCCACTGGGGAGCTGGACTTTGATTTGGACTCCATACTCCAAGCCCTCCATGCTCACACATCATGCAAAAGGCTAGCTTGCTCTCCAAACAAGCGTTCCAGCTTGCTGTCACTGCCGCCTCCCACAGCGTTAAAGTTCCCAGCCCGCCTTTAAACCCACGCAGGAGCCAAAGCAAACCAAGCAACTCGCCAGCTGGATGCTCTGGGGAACAGAGATGATTGTGGTACTCCAGCTTTGGGAGGACTTCTGGTCTAATGTGAGGGTGCGAATCTGTTGGTTTTTATTTTCTTTCGGGCATGCCCCTAGATTCCCATTGCTGGTCTTTGTTCGAACAAAATTTCAATAGCCATTGAGAAGCCATGTCAAGCACATAGAGAGGAAAGAGGGTGCTTCCTTTTGCCGAGACAAGAGAGTAAGATAGATATTCAGAGAAGGGGAAGGTTGCTTGCCAGTCCCCCACTCCCATCAGAACCATTCTGTTCATTTAATAGTTGTGCTTATAGGGCAAATCCAAAGCCATCTTCCCTTTGCTCCTGGGGACAGCGGCTCCAATAGAAAATACTTGGAGTCGTTGAGGGCAGAAACAAGAAGGCTCTCTGGGAACAGAACGCCTCTGATCCCGTTCCTTTTATGCCCCAGGAAAAGAAAAGAGGCCCAGGCGAAAACCCCTCCTGGGGCTTCCCAACCAGTTAAATATGAGGAAGAGAGAAAGGGGAAAAAATTCTAAATAAAAGCAAAGTCTTTGAAAAACTTCAAAGAAACATTTCTCCTGTTCAGAAGTCAAGAGCACATCTGGCTGGCGGTGAAGGCAGAAGTGGTGGCATGTGGTCAGAAAAACTCTCTTCAAATCTGTCCTTTAAGGGAGGCAAGAAAGGGGAGCTTGGAAGACGGCAAGCGAAGAAAACTGCAAGGAGGGAAGGGAAGTTAAAGGGAAAGAGAAAAAAGGAAGGAAAAAAAGGCTCTAAATCTTGTAATGTTTTAGGAGGGCTTATTAGAGCGAAAATTAAGTGTCATACAGAGCTCTGCTCCAGTATTGATGGCTTTTATTCAAAGAGCCATCACCCTGTAAACCCGCTTTAACAACTCCCTTCAGATGAAATATAAAAATTAAAGACATTTACAACACAGCTTAGTAGCAGATGTAGCCATCCTGTAGGGGCTCAGATCAAATAGTGATGTAAACCCCAGAAGTATAATGGGTCTTATGAAAGAGTCCTTTCCGACAGCCCCCCAAAATCCTGGAGTTCTTACAAACATGTTGCCTATTCTCTCCTAATCTCGAGTCCCCCTCGCCTTCGCTCAGCCCCTCCCCTGAGCCATTCGATTTCTTTTCCATTGTCATCCTTGTCTGGAGTTCTTATGAATCACTCTACACTTGGCAACTGGACCTTAAAAAATATATGGTTGGGCTTCTGGTCAGCTCCTTCAGCTAGTCCTCCTCCCCTTCCCCAGGGGAGTGCCGGGTGCGGATGGGCACAGCAGGGCGAGCAAGTGACGGGAATGGACGTGGAATGGGGATGGAGGTCTGATGGTCACCCCAGTCCTCCTCCACAGCCAGCGAGAGGAGCCAGAGAGGACGTTCCAACTTGATTTGAAGACTGGGTCCCTTAGAAAAGCCAGCAGTTTTGTATCTTGTATTATTATATGACAAATGCAAGGGCAACCTTTCCCCTCTTTCCAAAGATTATTTTGAGGATTTACTTTGGGAAACATCTTCCTCCACCTCCACACTCAAGCACTCACTCACTCATATTTGTAAAGTGTGCCTACATGTCTGTGACATTCCAGATAGCCAGTGAAGGGCAGGGGTCCTGGCATGACGATCCTGTTGGTTATTGTTATGATTTCATTTGCTCTTGAGTTGACACATCCATGGGCCAGCTTTGAAAAGAGGAAAAGATGGGAAATGGAAGTGGAAAATAAATAAATAAATAAATAAAATATATAAATATATATATATATATATATATTCTGAAAATTTATACTTGGTAAGCCCAGGTTCTCCATTATTATTGTCTCTTAAATAAAAAAGCCAGTGACTTCTCTTTCCTCATCTGTGTCTGAGAAGAACCAAGTAAACAATAGTCCCAAGTGTTTTCTTTTTTTTTAATTTTGTGTGCATACGTGATTTGTCTGCATGTATGTCTGTGCATCCTGTGCAATCCTGGTGTCCCTGATAGTTAGAAGAGGGTGTTAGCTCCCCTGGAACTGGAGTTACAGACAGTTGTAACCACCATGTGCATGCTGGGAACTGAACTTAGATCTTCTGCAAGCGTAGCCAGTGCTTTTAACCACTTAGCTACCTCTCCAGGCTCCAGGTCCTAGTTCTTGTCATTGTGCTTCGATGTGGGATGCCCTTCTGTGATGTGATGCTTTAATTGGTTAATGAATAAAGCTGTTTTGGCCAATGGCTTAGCCAAGTAAAACCAGGTGTGAAATCTGAATAGAGATAAAGAGAGGGAAGGCAGAGTCAATGAGACGCCATGTAGCTGCCGAAGGAGAAGGAATGGAAACTTTCCCATAAGCCACAGTCTTGTGGCGATACTTAGATTAATAGAAATGGGTTAATTCAAGATGTAAGAGCTAGCTAGAAGTATTCCTGAGTCATTGACCTAACAGTGTTGTAATTACTATAGTTTTTGTGTGATTATTTGGGGCTGGGTGGCTGGGAAACAAACAATCAACCCCCAGTTACAGTGCTTCTCTTTTCTGACAGCCATTTAGACCTGCAATGATGGTGCTAGATGCTTGGTGACAGCTTGTCCCTTCGCGCTGGCAGAAATGAAGAGGCTGGAAAATATGAAAGGGTCCAAAGAAACTTCAAGAATAAGGGGGCAGGCGCCAACCTTGTAATGAGCTCTACTTTGAGAACCCTGTAGCAGGGACCTTGGTTCAATAGAATCAATCTGAACTAAATTGTCACATGAACTGCATAACAGAGGCTCCAGACAAATTTCTAGAAAGTGCTGACAACACTAGGCGAGGCTACTTGCACGTCACATGGCTGGAGATAATCCGGACCGTGGTGGTATTTTGTTTGTGCTATAACAAATAAAGCCTGCCTGAAGATGAGAGTGTGGCACTAGCCACTAGTTAGCCACAGAGGCCAGGCAGTGGTGGCACACCCCTTT
>PVIU01013504.1:0-55618 GCA_004026605.1 Ondatra zibethicus | reverse complement strand
TAGGCCAGGAGGGATGGGGGTGGGCCTTGGACTTCCAACAGGGCAGGGCACCATGCCCTCTTTCAAGGAAGAAGGGGGAGGGAGGAGGGGTGGGGGGTAGTGGGAGGGGACCGGGAGAAGGGGAAGAAAGGAAAAAAAATATTTCTTTAATTATGTTCTTGAATGGAAAAAATAAAACAAAACAATGTATGGAAAAAAAGGATTATGTTTTATAACTTTTTATAGAAATAAATGGTAACTGATACCAAAAAAAAAAAAAAAAAGAATAAGCATCAGTGTTCAATATCTGCACTACAATATTTAAAATGACTGGTCAATCTTATGTATTGTAATCAACATAAAGGCTCTTTTGAGTATGAATGAATCAAGCAAGAAAATGTTCATAGATAGAATGGGTGACTGCCTTGCCATAAAAGATTGAAATCATGACATGTATGGCAATAAAAATGAACATAGTGGATGATGGTAAAAAAAAAAAAAAGTTGTCTTAGAAGTTTTTTGATATTCAAATGTTGTTTTCCTCATAATTTCATCCATGAAATCAAGAGACTTCTTGAATCCTTTTCTTTTTTTTTTTTTTTTAATTTGGTTAATGCTTCCAAAGACTTGTAACTTAGTAGCATTAGTGGGAAAAGTCTTGTTTTTGAATGTCAAATCACATAGTTAAATTTCAGTGTCATTTTTAGAACTCTAAAGGTCAAAGTCCACTTCTCTACACTGGCCCTTTAACCCCATAATGGGATCTCTCTGCACATGTCACTGGGAGAGCCTCGTCCAGGCAGTCACCAGTATATTCCACAGAATTCTGGTCCCAGGAGATGCTCAATGAAGAAGAGTTCCCTGCGAAATACTGCAGGCTGTGCCCCAATTAGGGCTTCATGGAGCACTGTTAGGGCCCTGGCATATGTGTGGTAAAGCAGAAGGTGGATTCTGTGAGTTCCCTTACTGCCTTAGTCCTGGGATCACACATATGGGCTACCATGCTTGCCCGGCTTGAATTCTTAATGTATGACTGCTGCTATGGCTTTGAGACAGGGTCTGGACTTGCTGTGTTGCCCAGTCTGGCCTTGAATTCTTTGGAGATGATGGTATGACCTCAATATAAATGTCCCAAATACTAGAACCAGAGATACTAGAGCTTAGGGATATGCTGACCTGGCATTAAGTAGGCATTAGATAACTACTGGGAAGAGTATTCTAATTTAACTTTCTCAGCAGTTTGAAGCCTTGAGAACACACAGCCTCGTTTATCTTTACCGCACCCTGTTATGGTTGGTAATTGAAAGATGGAGGCAGTGATAGACAGAAGATGACTGACTGCTCAATTGAGGTCATATACCCCGTGAGTAATACACCTGGGTTAAAGTCACCTAATTCAGTATCTGTATTTTTTTTTAATGGCGATTTAAAGTATATTAAATTCTCGGGCCAGTGACAATGGCTCAGCGGGTAAAGGGCTTACTGTCAAGCCAGACAACCTGAATTTAAACCCTGGAATCCATAAGGTAGAATGTCAGCTCCCACAAGTTGTCCCCACTTCCATGTGTGCTCAAAACCAAAGGAACAAATGTAATGTTAATTTTTTGTTGTTAGTAGTGTTGTTTGAGACAGGCCTAGTCTGACTTTGAGCTCAACAGTGATTCTCCTGCCTCAGTCTTCTGAGCACTGGGATTACTGGCAGGTGCCACCGTGCATGCTCGGCTATTTACAGACTTATTTTGAATATTTTAATTTATGTGTATTTAATTATAAATTTAAATTATAAAAATAATAATATTTTCTATATGTTGGTGTAGGGGCAGGTACCTATGGAGGCAGGAAGAGGTGGCAGAGCCTCTGGAACTGGAATTAAAGGTACTTGTGAGCCACCTGCTGTGGGGGTGGGGAACTGAACTCAGGGCCTCCAGAAGAGCAGCAAGTACCTTAATGGCTGAATTACCGCTCTAGCCTCATGCCCAGCTTAAATCCTTAACATTTTGTTGCTTCTGTGCTTTATGTTATTAGTTGGTTCGAGGCAGGGCCTTCTTTGAGACTGGCCTTGAATTCCAGATCCCACTGGCTCCACCTCCCAAGTGCTGGGTTTCAGGTTGTGCCCTCACTCCCAGCCCTGTGCCTGTATCAGTACTCATTATAATCCTATGATGCGGGTGCCATCCTTGTCTCTATACAATGGCTGAGGAAACCTAGGTAGGTTAGGCAATCACCTAAGGGCCCTTAGTCAGTATCAGGCAGTGTTCTGTCAGACCCAGGGTTGTGATCACTGCACGCCACCTCCTTTCAAGGATGTGGACATATTAAAGAAGCCTGAAAATGGTAGTTGTATGGGAAGAAGATGAGGGGAGGAAACCCAAATCAGAAGATCAGAATATATTCTTTTCTTTCCTTCCTTTCTTCCTTCCTTCCTTCCTTCCTTCCTTCCTTCCTTCCTTCCTTCCTTCTTGCCTTTCTTTTTTCTCTTTCTTTCTTTCTTTCTTTCTTTCTTTCTTTCTTTCTTTCTTTCTTTCTTTCTTTCTTCCTTTCTTTCTTTTGTTTTGTTTTTTGAGACAGGGTTTCTCTGTGTAGCTTTGGAGCCTGTCCTGGAACTCGCTCTGTAGACCAGGCTGGCCTCGAACTCACAGAGATCCGCCTGCCTCTGCCTCCTGAGTGCTTCCCATCACTACACCTGGTATGCAATTTCAGTATAAACAAATGGAAATGGTAGCCGCACCTCTGGTGTTGGTCAGCGCACCCAGGCAAAGTAATCCGGTGTCTTTCTTCTGCTTCTCCCCTGGTAAAGGCTCTCTCACTGCCCGACTCTCAATAGATGCTACTGACTTAATGACATTGGTAAGCTTCTTGGATGTGCTATATAAAAATATTTTGTAATTTTTTTCTTGAAAATGTGATTTTCTTTTTACTTACTAACGACACATTTACTGAAAATAATTGCCTGTGCATTTAACTACCTAAAATGAGATTTGAGACACACACACATTTGCTTGCCTTATAAAACTGTAAGCTAACTGTGCTGTTAGATTGTTATCACCTTTATAAACAAAGACAAACGTCGCTTTAAAAATTAATTATAGGCATCCATAGAGTCTCACCAGCATTGACTGCCTTTACGTGAGCTGAACAAGGACAACAGTAAACATGCTAATGTGCATGGGGACAGTAGAAGAGGCCTCCACCCTACACAGAGAACTTCAGACAGTTAAGGAATCCCCAGAGCTGGAGAAATGCTCTTCCCCAAGGAAGAACAGACCATTTGTTTATCTAAGGCCCAATGGTCAGCCTTGAAAACACACATACAAATAACACTGTACAGTCTGAACATGTTGTGCTTATGTATTTAGGAAAATATGTGTGTATATGTGTATGTGTATAACAACAGTAAATGAAAACAAAGAGTTCCTGGATTTGAAAGAGCGAGGAGGGGTCTATGGAAGGGATTGGAGCGAGAAACAGGAAGTGATGTAGTTGTATTATAATCTCAAAAAAGTAAAGAAAAAAAGTAATTACAGGGCCTGTGAGATGGCTCAGTGGGTAAATGATGCTTGCTGCCAAGCCTGGCAACCTGAGTTCAATTCCTGCAACCCATAAGATGATGGATAGAGAGAACCAGCTCCACAGTTTGTCCTCTACACACACCATGGCGTGTTCTGTTGTGTGCCCCCCCAAATAGTCACAACACACACATAAACACACAGTAATAATATTTTTTAAAAATTTTAAAGAATTATAGGTAGGGGCTGGAGAGATGGCTCAGTGGTTAAGAGCATTGACTGCTTTTCTAGAGGTCCTGAGTTCAATTCCCAGCAACCACATGGTGGCTCACAACCATCTATAATGAGATCTGGTGCCCTCTTCTGGCCTGCAGGCATATATATACACACACTGTATATACAATAAATAAATATTTTTTTTTTAAAAAAAAGAATTATAGTTAGGCCAGGCGGTGGTGGCACATGCCTTTAATCTCAGCACTTGGGAGGCTGAGACAGAACTCTGTGAGTTTGAGGCCAGCCTGGTCTGCAAGAGCTAGTTCCAAGGACAGGCTTGGACAGGCTCCAAAGCTACAGAGAAACCCTGTCTCAACCCAACCCCCCCCCCCGAAAAAATTATAGTTTGGAGAAAGCTGTGGACATAATACTTGATTTTTTTTTTGTTTTAGACAGACTTCTCATATTAGAAAGGGAACCAAATTGAAGCTGTGCAGACCTTTGTCCTCCACCCCACAATGCTCAGTGGCCTTAACTTAAGTGGTAGAGACTAGAGAGTGACCAAGAGCAAGAATTGCCACTGGTTTTATTTGTCGCACATTAAAGAATAATAGAGAATTAGGTCGTAAGGGTCCCTTTCTTTGGACATGGTGTACAGCTCAAAGCTCTTTAAATATCAGATAGAGAGACAACGTATGACCGTCTGAATTCCTTGATGATTGTGGACATGCCTTACTTATTTTCAGATGGTACACCTCCAGAGATAGAACTTGGTTTGATCATTACTTTGAAGAGATACTTTAATTGTTTTTCTCTTCATTTTGGGGTAGTCTGGAGAAGCGCAGGTGGACCTCAAGCTCACTGTGTAGCTGCAGGTGCCTAGTGTGTTGGGAGTGTAGGTCTATGTCATAGCTCCTGTGTTTTGTTGTTTGTTTTATGTGGTCCCGGGAATTTGAGTTCACCCTGAGTTCACCCTAAGGTTTCACGCCTACTAGGCAAATCCTCTGGGAGCTATCTTCCACTTCCAGCCTCCTCAGCCCTCCCCAGCTGCCATCCTTTTAATGTATCAAGAAAATAAACTGCTTTGCCTCACAGTTCTATAGGGTGCAAAGTCCAAGACTGCAGGGAAGGTCAGAGAGTCAGAAAATGTGTGCCCTAGAGAGAAGGAAATCTGACTCATCCTGTGTAAGGACACTGTTCTGACAAGGTTTCTTTGTGTAACAGTCCTGGCTGTTCTGGAACTTATTCTGCAGCCCAGGCAGGCCTCGAGCTCACAGATCCGCCTGCCTCTGCCTGTTTGGTTTAAAGGTGTGCGGCACCAATACTGGGACTTACTAACCCAGTGTTAAGATCTTGGCCCTAATTTATTCATTCTTACCTCCTACAGCCCTGCCTCTCAGCAGGTGTGTACTAGGTTTCCAACTGTAAATTTGAGGAGAGGCCGGCAAAACCACAGCACCTGGGAAGGGACTGGAAGATCAGCAGAGGGAATCTGTAAGACCATGATTTGGGCTTTGACAACTGTTGGTTAAAGAATGGGAAGAAGTTGGAGCTGGAGAGATGGCTCAGAGGTTAAGAGCACTGATTGCTCTTCCCAAGGACCCAGGTTCAATTCCCAGTACCCACATGGCAGCTCACAACCGTATAGTTCCAGTTCGAGGGAATCTGACACTCTCACACAGACATACACGCAGGCAGAACGCTAATGTACATACAATAAAAATGCATAAATCATTTAAAAAAGAAAAGAAGAAGAAGAAGTTAGGCTGTGACTGACCCCAAGGGGAACCTTGCAGCTGGGAGAGCCATATGGAATTGTCCCCTGGAGGCCAGGGTTTTCCTGCATCTGAGAACTTAACTGAATGAATTTGAGTTCACCCTGGAAAGAAGGGTAAGATGGAGGAAGACGGAGGTTGTCAGTGGCAGCACTTCCAGCTGAGGGCCGTGGAGGGCAGTGGTAACTGACAGCGCCTTGGCGGATCCTCTCCATTGCCTTTTATGTTTAAGCTGCTGAAACAAAATTATTATGACCTCATCATATCATCAGCATCAGTTTTGTCTGTGGTAAAAACAGGACTGGAAGAGATTAGTGAACAGTTTTGAAGAACTCGGTCACATGATCTCTAGCTAGTTGTGATGTCTTTCGGTGTACTAATAACAGTACCCACTTCTGCTCAGAAAAACTCAGGACTGACTAACTGTTCTGTTTTGTGGTCACAGCTTCTGTTTTGCTTTTTCATTCTCATCTGGTTGCTTAAGCCCTTCTGCCTTTGTATTTTTCATTTCTTAAATTTTTTTTTTTTTTTGAGACAGGCTTTCTCTGTGTAGCTCTGGCCGCCCTAAAACTCACTTTGTAGACCAGGCTGACTTCACATTCAAGTTTATTGTTATTGCCAGAGAAGGATGAGTAGGGGGTGTTCTGGCCTGCTTACCTGTGGCTATCAGTGGACAACTCTGTGTAATCCTGTCCTTCCATCTCTGAGCTTTGGGGATTGACCCAGCCCATCTGGCTTTTGTCTCAGGCTCCTTTACATGCTAAGTCAGGGGTTCTCAACCTTCCTAATTCACTGGCTCTTTAATACAGTTCCCCATGTTGTGGTGACCCCCAACCGTAAAATTACTTTCATTGTTGCTGTTCTGAATCATAATGTTAATACCTGGGCTTTTTGATGGTCTTAGGCAACTCCTGTGAAAAGACCATTCAACCCCAAGGGACTCGTGACCCACAGGTTGAGAACCGCTGGGCTAAGCCATCTGCCAGCCTTGCTTCTCCGTTTCTTCTGGTTGAGCACAGCTGGACAACAGCCGTGTCTGTAAGAGCTGTGGCTCACCGTAGAATTAGCTATACCTTGGGAATCTGGCCACCTCACGCCAGACAAAGAGCGTGGTGATGATTACCAGCTTGCCCTTGTGGCTGAAAAGATTGCAGTCATCAAGAGCCCGCTGGATCGTAGACATGGCGAGCAGTTTTCCCACACCCACACTTGGGTGATTGTGTGTGGAGACCTGTCGGGACTTGAGTGTTCGAACAGCGCAGATTTAGCCAGAATGAACCCTTTCTTGTGTCTAGTTTCACTCTCACGGTGTTTCTAAGCATTCTGTCCCAAATTACTGATTGGAATTCATTAGTAATGTCAGTCCAGGAGGCAAAGCCAGTAGGCCATCCATGAGTTTGCCAATTGATGGAGTCAGCCGGGAAGGGTGGCAGTTGAATCGGATTGATAAATTTAGGGGCGGTTAATACACATGTGCATGCTTGGGTCATAGTCAGATAGGCTTCTGTTTTGACTCTGGGGAGTAGGAAATAGCCAGTCTGGAAGTATTTGTGCAATAGTCACTGTGCATCACCCGAATAATTCTACAAGTACAAACTCATGAAAAGCTTTGTGTGTTTGTTTTATGTGTTTATGTGGGTGTGTGCATATGATTGCATGTGCATGTATGTATGGAAGCCAGACATCTATGTAATGTCTTCCTCATTGTCCACCTTTTGTAAAGATGTTACTTAATTTTACTATTTACTTTGATTAAATTCATCCCTATTCCCCTCTCTTATGTCTTTCTTGCTCTCTGGAATCCCCTCCCCTCTGCGTGTGTGTGTGTGTGTGGCATAAGCATGGGGGTGAGGTTATTTACTGTGCATAGGTTTTTTACCAGTGGCTACCACTGAAGAAAATGATTCCCGCTCCCTAGCAGCCGTCTCTTGCCAACGGTTCCTCAGCCCAGAGTGGGGCCTCACACATCCCTCCCCTGTCTGTACTGGAATGTTAATGAACTCCATTGTGGGCAAATCTTGTACAGGTGACCATAGCTGCTGTGAGTTCATGACCACAACAGCCGTGTCCTGTTCAGAAAACAGCCTTTTGCAAATTCTCTCCATCCTCCAGCTCTTCCATTCTTTCTCCCCCTCTTCCACTGTGCTCCCCAAGCCTTGGTGGGGGTATTGATATAGATGAACCATTTCTGATTGGACACACATCATCACTTACTTTCAGTACTTTAGCCAGTGCCCACTGTACAACATGGCTTCTCTGACCAAGGCCAAGGACAGCACTCATCTATGGGTATAAGCATGAACATTTAGAAAGAGCTTTATAATGTCAGTTTAGCAGAACAACAATAGTATCCCTCTCCCTCCTCCCATTACCCTACAGCTTGGACCTATGACTTCCCTGCTCATGGACCTTTGACAAGGTTTACAGCACCAGCCTGATTGTTTGAGACTGAGTCTCTCACTGAACTTGGAGCGCATCCGTTCAGCTAGGCACCGTTGAGCTGCAGGGGTCCACTCAACAGTGGGATTGCTCATAAGAGCTACCATACCCAACTTTTAGTTGGCTGTCAGGAATCTGAACACAGGTCCTTGTGATCACATGGCAAGCTCTTTATCGACTAAGTTGTCTCTCCAGCCACCAAGTTTTCTCCTTAAGCCTTTTTAGTACTGTAGGTCTGAGTCCATACAGGTATCTCTTAATTTGCTTTTTCCCATTCGTGAAACATGGAGCTTATCCAAGGACAAGAGCTGTTTAAGGAAGCTGCTGTTTTCCTTTCCTAGTGGGAGGAACTAGAGTAGACTAAATACAAAGTTTGCTCCTGTAGACAAGGATCAAGGAGTCAGCTTACTTAGAAAATAACCCTCCTCCCCATCTTCCAGAAGAGCCAGTGTTAAAGAGAGAAGGCATGGACATCATTCTCAGTCATAGATAGGATACGTTAAGTCCTTTTTTATAGCTTTGTACTCCCAACAGTCACTGAAGGCAGGGGTGCAGTTCAGTTGGCAGCATGCTTACCCAGGGTACACAGAGTCCTGGGTCCACATAAGCCAGGCATGGGGGGACCTACCTGTAATCCCAGCACTGGGAGGGAGAGGCGGGGCAATAACTGCAAGAGCATCCTCAGCTGTGTAGTGAGTTCAACGTTAGTCTAAGATATGTGAAACTGTCTCAATAAGTTTCTTGCTAATAATCTCCCTCTCATGACTGTGAGCTCCTTGAAGCAAGAGCTACATCATTCCTAGCTGTTGAGTAATTTTTTAAAATGACTTGTGAGCTCATTGGTTTATGGAGAGTTTTTGCTGTCTCTGTGGTTCATGCTAAAAGTAGGCTTAACTGTTAAAGAATGTTAGGTGGAATTGGTCTTTCTTATGTTGCTTTTCTGATGTAGTTGTGTTCATGCTAAGAAGATAAGGGTCCAGTGAGGTGGCTTAGTAGGTAAAGGCTACAAAGCTTGGTGATGCGAGCTTGATCCTTGGAACCCACATGATGGGAGGAGAGAACTCCCAAAAGTTGACCTCTGACTTCAGTACATTCAATACAGGCACCATGGCATGAGCATGTACATGGTCAATCAATATAAAATAACTTGTAAAAATTTAAGAAGATAAATTTATAATAAAGATGAAAAGTACTTGGAAACTTATATCATGCATCCATATTGTACACACACACACACACACACACACACTTTTTTGGTTTTTTGAGACAGGGTTTCTCTGAGTAACAGCCCTGGCTGTCCTGGAACTCACTCAGTTCTTGTGAGGAGGTCAGAGGATATCTTGAGGGAAATGGTTCTCTTCTTCCACCATTGAACCCAGATCCTCAGTCTTGACAGCAGACACCTTTACTATTTTGTCAGCCCACAACTCTTCATTCATTCATTCACATCCATTTGTTTGTTTGTTTATAGGCAGGGTTTCTCTGTGTGGTCCTGGCTGTCCTGGAACTGGCTCTGTAGAGTAGGCTGGCCTTGAACTCAGATCTGCCTGCCTCTGCCTCCTGAGTGCTGGGACTCTTGCCTCTTTTTAAATGAGTATTGTTTCCAAATGTTCAGAGAGAAAGAACTGCTGTGTACAGATCATTTTGAGAGTTCCAGTGGAATAGCATGGCAAATCCAGGTGCCACCCTTCCCCAAAGGCTGACAACCTGAGCTTAGTTCTTGAGACCTCAGTGGTTGGAGGGAGAGAACTGACTCCTGAAAAGGCCTCTGACCTCCACGTGTGTGCTTCGGCACGCGAATACCCACACACATTTTCAAAAGCAAATAAATAATTGTATTATTTCTCAAATTTATTTTTACTTTGAGACAGGCTCTCTCTATATATAACCCCAGCTGGCCAAATTCACACTGGCGCCAGCTGCCTCTGCCTTCTAGCACTGGTAGTAAAGGTATATGCCACCTACACCCAGCCCTAATTTTTTTTCATAAAATATAATTTCATTTTATTTTTCCCAGAATCTGATCCTTCCATCCATATGACACCAGCTCTTTCCATGGACTTTTGTGGCAGTTGGGGGCTGGCACCAGCAGTTCTAAGTCTTGAGGAGGTGTGGTCCTTGAGAACAACCTCGCTGTGAATGGCACAGCTCTCACTGGGTCTCACGTAACCCAACTGACTTAAGCTTGTTGTGCACCTATGGCTGGCCTTGAACTCCCAGTCCCGTTCAGTTTTATTTTTGTAAACTGGCTATTTTCACAGTGCAGCTGCTGCTCTGAGAGTTGCCAGAACATATAGACCTCTTGTGAAGGGACCATCGTGAGATAAATATTCTGTAGTGGATTGGCCGCTTCCGGCTGGGGAAAAGGAAAGATGCTAGCTTGCTCATCATGAGCTTTGGCAACTAAATTCCAGCTCAAAGGAAGGAGCAGATAAACATTTTGTTGCAGAAGCGTTTGAAGAGCTGACAGATTCCCTGCAGCAATGCTTCCTCCTTCCCTTTCTCCTCTTCCCTTTGAAGTTGGGCAGGTGGCAGTTTAATCCGGTTGCCACCGCTTACTCAAGCCTTGCACCAGCTCTCTCTGCCTGGGAGTGCAACCCCAACGTTCTGTGAAGAAGAATGTAATCATAAAGTTTTGATTTTATTAGTTTCCTTAAACATTGACTTTATTACTGTTGGGCCTGGGGTCACGCAGTGATGGTGGGCAGACCACCAGAATCTGTTAAACCAGAAGCAAGCTTTATTCCAGAAAAGGGGAAAAAAAAAATAACCATGGGGCACACAAAGCTCATCAGCTGTAACTGTGACCACAGCCAGAGAGCGGGCTTCTGTACTTATGGCAATGGGGGCTGGTTTGGGGCCTCCTCTTATAGTAAAATCCAGCACCAGCTGTGGGTCAAAAAACTTTTACAACCTTGGGGTCAGGCTTCAAGTCATAATCCAATTTAAGTTTTACAACTTTTGGTTATAGTATGTTATACTTAGAATGTTTGTGAAGGCCTGTGGCTGACTCAGCCACTTTTCACTGACCCTGAAAGAATATGCAAGACAGAGAGTAGAGTCACATGGGGGGGACAGTTAAAAATTAAGAGAATACAAGTGGAGGGTCGGTAGAGGTAATAGAACCTTTGTCTGCAGGACCTGCCTAGCTGGGAAGCTGAGAGATAGGAGACATCTGTTAAAAGTCCACATCTGTACACAGTGGTTGCCAAGATGTCTGCTCTTAGGCAGAAAGTGTTTGTTAAAGGTTAACAGTGGCTGCCAGCTTTATTTTTTTTCTCCCAAAATGTGTTTGGGCTTACAACTTTATATTTCTATGTTCCTGGAACCTTTATTTCTATATTCTATTCCTGGACTTTTTGATTACATTTTCTGTTTACTGTGCTGGCGATTGAGCTCAGAGCCGTGAGACAAGCATCACATGTACCACTGAGCTACATCCCCGACCACTTTCATCAGTTTTAGGTTCAGCGCTGTGCACGCTTGCTTCCCCGCCAGTCACAGTAATCTTTTCATTTATTCTGCCTCTCCCCATTTGTGTTAAGTATTTTAAGGCAAATCTCAGATAGAATGCCATTTCAGCCCTGTGTAAGTCAGTAGGTTTCTGTAAAAATGGTACTTTTTCTTCCTTTTATTCTTTCTTTTTTTGGCTGGGGTTTCCGTGTAGCTTATGATGACCTTGAATTTACTTTGTAGCTGAGAGTGACCTTGAGTTTCTGATCCTCTTTCCTCTACCTCCCAAGTACTGAAATGACAGGTGTGTGCCCTATCTCTGATTTTAGGGTGTTGAGGGTGGAATCCAGGGTTTTCTTCATGCTCTGGAAGCAATCCACCAGTTGTGCCGTAGTCCATAGGCCCTTCTGCCACTTCATCACTGTGTCACAGCTAATTATATTAGTTAACTATTTCTTGACATTATTGTAACAAAGGGTCTTTCTACAAGATTTGTTTCATTTATTTATGTGCCTGTGTGTGGGTATGTGCATGCGAATGCAGGTGCCCCCAGACTCAGAAGAGGGCATCTGATGCCCTGGAACTGGAGTTACCAGTGAGTGCAAACCAACATGGGTGTTGGGAACTGAACTCAGGTCCTCTGCAAGAGCAGGAAACCATTTTAATCACCGAATTACCTCTGCAGCCCCAACAGTGATTTTTTTTTTTAAAGAAAGGTTTTTATAAGGTTAATCTTTCAAGTGAGAGCCACAGAAGTTTCACTTGCCTTTCTCTCTCTCTCTCTTTTTTTTTTCTTTGAGACTGTAATTCAAGCTGGCATCCTGGTCCTCCTTCAACACTCCCCCCACTCCCCCGCAACTGGGGGACTTACTCTTGCCTGGCTAAATTGATAGATGTTTGTTTTCAAGACAGGTTTTCTCTGTATAAGATCTCTGGCTGCCTAGGAACTTTGTTTTGTTTTTTTTTTTGTTGTTGTTGTTGTCTTTTTTTTTTAAGATTTATTTATTTATTATGTGCACAGCATTCCTTCCATGTGTGCCCGCATGCCAGAAGGGGGTGCCAGGTCTCATTATAGATGGCTGTGAGCCACCATGTGGTTGCTGGGAATTGAACTCAGGACCTCTGGAAGAGCAGTCAGTGCTCTTAACCACTGAGCCATCTCTCCAGCCCCGCCTAGGAACTTTGTAGACCAGGCTGGCCTCGAACTCATAAAGATCCACCTGCCTCTGCCACCCAAGTGCTGGGATTAAAGACACGTGCCATCACTGTTTGGCAAATTGGTAGATTTTTGAACAACTCTGCCTTCTTGTCTGTGACTCTGTAAGAGGAGTGGCGGTGAGTGTAAGGATGAAGCCAGGGGACTCGTGCCTTTCTTTTCAGTGTTGTTCTGCAGGCTTGTCTCACTTAGCATACGATAGTGTCGCCATTTTCTCCCGTGGTTGCATTCCATTTTCTCCTGGCGTCAGTCATTTGAAGTCAGCAAAACTGTCAAAAGACAATGAATGAATTTGCTGACTTAGTGCAGATAAGCTGATAGCAGCATTTGCAGCGGCAAATCCTCCAGCCTACTTTCAGACACAGAGAAAGAGAGCAGCGCCCCCCCCCCCCGCCTTCCTTGCATTTTAGTGAAGCCACACTTCTTCTGCGATGCAGATATTCATCCTGAGAGTGGGAAGGGTCATCTTCCCAAAGAGCCCACTTACACAGCAATGATGGGGATGTCTAGTGGTGCCACCCATTTGCAGCACCACTGGGTGACAGAGTTCCCCTTGAGCTTAAGAGCATAAATGACTGGAAGGAAGTAAAATTAGGGCTTTGAATAAAAATGGTGCCCTGGGGATTTTCATTGTCCTATTGTCAACCACCCTTTAAACAATGAAATTGTTGAATATAATAATCATGTTGAGGTTGATCATTTTATATCTGGTTGTGTTTTGTTTGCAACAGGGTATTACTGCATAGCTCAGGCTGGCCTTGAACTCCTGATCTTCTGCCTTTGCTTCTAGGATGCCAAGCTGCAGGTGCTACCATGCCCTCCAGTTGTGTTTTTTAAAAAATAATTTATGTCTGTATGAAGTCGCCCCCTCCGTGTCTGTGTGTGTGTGTGTGTGTGTGTGTGTGTGTGACAGCTTTGAAGGGTCAGTAGCCTTCTTACCAGCCCTGTGTTATCTTTAAACATCTTTCTATGTTGTTAGAGGAGAAGCGCACACAACTGAAAGAGAACACATTCAAATGGCCAGCCACACTGCTTCTTGGTGGCTGCGAGGTTTAGCTGCATGTAGAGTGGGTCATTACGTCTGGTTGTTTTCACACTTGCTAACCCAGGGCTGATTTTTCTGGATGCTCAAAATCAACCTACAATGGTAGGCAAGGAATAAAAATAAGTAACAGAGATCTAAGGTGCTTGCCTAGTTAAGCAGGAATTAACTCTCGACCTGTGAGAATGTCTATTCATGTGATTGAGATGACTTCTAGTTTTCTGGAGAAATTATAAATTTAGTTTCCTATTAAAACCTTTGAAAGCAAACAAATAATTCAAATGTTAAACCAAAGCCCTATTTACTATATGCCATTGTGTAATCTGCCTCTCCCTTAGGTAACCGTCAGTTTTATTCTTGTAACTGCTGAGGAGCCGAGGGAATTTAGCTGTTACCCCAAAGTTGCCAACCCAAGTGACGCCTAGTATTTGCCTTCCTGTCTGCATCGGCCTTAGCCTTCCGGTCACTTGGTCTCAAAACATCCAATATTTTGTCTCCTCTTATCTTTCCTGTGTAGCTGTGTAAACCCCAGGCGTTTCCTTCTTGCTTCCCCTTCTCAGCCTCCTCTGTGGGACTCGTCCCCAACTCTGAGTCCCGGAGCAGTATACAACTAGGCTAATCATCTTTTTCTGATACCTGTTGTCTTGTTTGTTTTTGTGTTTTAAGGCAGGGTCATGATATAGAGCCCACACTGTCTTTGAACTCACTGTGTAGCTCAAGTTGTCCTTGAATTCAGGGTCCTCTGGCCTCAGCATCCTGCCTGCTAGAATTAAAGGTGTGTGTTATCGCACTTGGTTTCTCATACTATTTCATTAACTCCATACTCAGAAAGTTCTGCCCCCACCAACTTCTCTTTGTAAATCTCCAGGTTTTTGGGGGTGTTTTTACCTTAACAGCCTGGCATTTCCTATAGGATTGCTTCACCTGTTGTTCCGCTAACACCAACCTGCTTTTTCTGGCCAAGCTTTCCCTCCTGGCCCCCAGCATTGGCTGCTGAGATGGGGTGGGTTCTGGAGTTGTGCAGCGCCTTTAAAGTGTGTTTCATTTTTAATCACTTGGGGGTAGAAACTGCGGAGCAGGCAGGGAAGATCTAAAATGAAGGAAGAATTTGGGTGAACTCTCCTCAATGGGGAAAGGCCTAGTAGGAATGAAGGGCCATCCAGATTCCCAGGGAGTGTCCTCCATGGGAGAGAGCCAGGCCATGGAGACTCGTGTTTTAATGACTCAGATAATTCCTACAGGTTCCCTACAAATTTCTGCCTTCCGGCTGCCTGAGAGTCTTCCTTCCTTAATTTGTTTGGGGTTTTGTTCTGTTTAGTTTGGTATTCGGGAGTGAATCCATTTCTTGTATGTCTGGCAAGTTCTACCAACGGAGCCCCATCTATTTATGCTACACCTCACCAACCTCAGCTGGTGTGCAGCACAAATGCAGGTGTCATCCATTCACCTTGCAGCTGGCTTGGTTCACCTGCCATTAGGTACCTGTGTTGTGCCATTCATTTGGTTAGTTATCAGCTGGTGCGATCTGTTGGTTAATTGGTGGGCTTCACTATTCAAAGTAATCTAAAGTTAACTTCTTCTTTTAGCAAGTTGTTTATAAAATTCATGAAATCGTATTCTCATACCTTTCTCCTTCGTGCTCCTTTAGCATTGTGTTATGGCTCTTTTTTTGGTGTGGTGGTGGGGTGTTTCGAGACAGGTTTTCTCTGTGTAACAGCACTGGCTGTCCTGGAACTCACTTTGTAGACAAGGCTGGCCTCAACCTCACAGAGATCCATCTGTCTCTGCCTCCTGAGTGCTGGGACTAAAGGCAGGCGCCACCACCGCCCGGTGTGTTTATGATTGTTGATACAGCACATATCACTGGATCAGTGGTACTTGACCTGTGGATATGACCCCTTTGAGGGTCACATATCAGATATCCTGGATATCAGATATCTATATTACAATTCATAATAGTAGCAAAATTAGTTATGCAATAGGAACAGAATAATGGTTGGGGGTGACCATGACACAAGGAACTGTATTAAAGGATTGCAGTGTTAGAAAAGTTGAGAGCAACTGACTTAGAATTAGCTATCAAATGAGGGACTCAGGTTCTGTGAAGCAGCCCTTGCTGGTTTTGTATGATTCCCCAGTAGTTAATACCATGTCTAGCATCTTCCAAGCATCCACACAGTAAACCCTTGATATTTTCTAATACCCTGAGTCTATGAGAAATCTTTGGATCTGTGACTGTCACAGTAATTGAGGCATAAATATGGAATGGTGGTTCAGCTAAGAGATTTGCACCTAAACAAAATCCTGTCTGTATTAGCCTAAATTCTGTCAGGGGCATCTTGTATGTGTTCTTTCACTCAGCAGCAGCACTCTGAAGTAAGCTATAAATTATTATTCATTGGCTTTCCGGTGGATTAACAAACATGTGACAAAGGCCAAGGCAGGCCTTTTGAGCAGGTTTAGGTGGCAGACAGATAGGTTACCAGGAGAGCAAGCGGTGTGTTTCCTAAGGTCTGTGCATTCGAATTCAGAGGCACAAACTTGACCCACTGAGTTCAATAGATGAAACTGGGAACCAAAGACAACTTGAAGCTAGATGCAGCTGCATAATTCACTCTCCGTCATCATTGTTTAACCCTTTCTTCTCTCAAGGAAAAAACAAAAGAGAAACACTTGACTTGGAGAGTGCAGAAGACTCTTGATCTTGATAGCTATCGATTGTACTTAATTCTTTCATTCTTTCTTCTTTACCAGGTGATGGCTGTGGGCACATAGTGACCTCTCAGGACAGTGGCACAATGACATCTAAGAATTATCCGGGGACTTATCCTAATCATACTGTGTGTGAAAGGACCATCATGGTCCCAAAGGGGAAGAGACTCATTCTGAAATTGGGAGATTTGAACATCGAGTCCAAGACCTGCGCTTCGGACTACCTTCTCTTCACTAGCCCCACAGACCAGTATGGTAAGGAAAGAGGGGTGGGGCGGCTCTGTAAGCCTGGAAAAACTGGGAGAAAGGCAAGCAGTGTGTAGGTGAACATCACAGACAACCTTGCAAGAGGGGAGACAAAACTCACTTTGTGTAAACTCTGCAGGGTAACGGTAGAACTTCTTGCTTCATAAACTGAGGTGGTGAAGGAGATACTAAATGTCTGCCCCATGTGTCTCAGAAGATTAGTTTGAATCTCTGTCTTGCTGGAAACAGAATCGGAAATGTGGCATTCAGCTAACACATACCTTCATTAATTTGGCCATCACTTATTGAATAGTGGCTGTGAGTCAGATGTTCTATGAAGAACTGGGTTATATTCAGTGAACAAACAACATTCCTCTTATGGAGAGTCTCCCTGGGGAAAAGACAACTGTGTTTATAACGTGACAGGTGGTCAGGAAGAAAAAGAAGGAATCCTACACGGCCTGTTTTATGGTCATTTCAGTGGAATGGTTAGGCAGGACCTTCCAGTATGGGAACATTAGTGCAGAGATGGGTGAAATGAAGGGATGGATTTGTGGGTAAGACAGAAGTCAGTTTTCAGGAGAAAGGACAACAGTGCAAAGGGAGTTTCCCTAAAGAACCTTTGAAATTCAGTTTCTTGTGCTATGGGGACTCTTTTATGCCTGTGATGAGAACTGTGTGTGGTGGTTAGTATCAATGGCCAACTCGACAGAATATAGAATCACCTTGGTGACAAGTTTCTGGGCATGAAAATTCCTTGAGGTGGGAAGACTCACCCAAACTGCATACTGACTAAAAAGAGAAAAAGCAAGCCAGAGCATTTGTTACTGTCTGCTTCTGGACTGTGGATGCCATGTGACCAGCTGCCTCACGCAAGCGCCTGCTGCCCTACTTCCCTTGAACTGTAAGCCAAAAGAAACCCTTTCTCCTTTAAGTTGCTCTTGTCAGGAAAGTACTATCATTATCATGATGGCCTTTTGAGCCTAAGCCCTGGACAGCTTGGAGTTAGACCATTAGAAACCAAAGACAAAACTCTTGACCAAAGACCAAATCTTGTCATCTACATTTTTAGATTCTTAACTACTACTACTACTAGTTGTTGTTGTTGTTGTTATTGTTGTTGTTGTTGTTCTTCTTCTTCTTCCTCCTCCTCCTCTTCTTCCTCCTCCTTCTCTTCCTCCTCCTCTTCCTCTTCTTCCTCTTCCTCCTCCTTTCTTCTTTTTTTTTGAGACAGGGTTTCTCTGTGTAACAGCTCTGGCTATCCTGGAATTCACTTTGTAGACTGACTAGATTGACCTCGAAGTCAAAGGGATTCATCTGCTTCTGCCTCCCAAGTGATTGGTTTACAGACGTGTGCCATCACTGCCTGACTGGATTCTTGTCCTACACAGAGACTTATAAGCTAATCTAACTTTGTTTCTGTATATACCACATAGTTGAGTATAGTGGGAAGAGGCTTGTAATCTAAACTGTGGTCAACTCCTTCTAGCCCACGGAATCTTGTTGACCTTTTAAAGTTTATTTTGTTTTGATTATCTTGTTCCTGAGTAACTACAAGGACAGATGTTTCAAAAATGTCTTACAGCCTCATAAAGTGACCTCTGTCTTCTTTATTTGTGTCACAACCTCCAATGCATAAGGAAGAACTTCAAGAAGATAAGGATATCTCCCTAAAGCAAGGGAAAAAGTATATTCAGGACTGTCCTGTCCTGGGGAAGCTTAGAAGCAGCATTCCTGGGAGAAGGCAAAAACAATTCATAAGAAAATTTCCATCAATCCAATATTTTCAAATTATACAAATATTAAAAGTCTCCCAAGTATGCAACAAGTGGAGATGAAAAGCAGTGGTGGCATGGCAGCCATCAAGTGGCTCAGCTTTGCTGGATCTTTGTCAGACAGCTGTGCTGACTTTATGACTTCTGTCTTTCCCATCAGATACAGCTGTGCCAGTTCTCCCCCATCATCGAAAGCAGTGATTCTCAACCTTCCTAACACTGCCACCTTTAACTCAGTTCCTCATGCCATAAAATTATTTCGTTGCTACTTCGTAAATGTAATTTTGCTACTGTTATGAATAATAAGTAAATATCTGTGTTTTCTAATGTCTTAGGTGACCCCCACGAAAGGGTCATTCAACCGCCAGTGGATCATGACCCACAGATTGAGAACCAATGATGTAAACAAAGTCTGTGAGTGGGGGGTGGGGGGGTGGGAAGCATAGGTTTGTAATCCCAGTACTTGGGAGGTGGAGGCTGGAGGAACAGGAGTTCAAGGCCATCCTCTGATACTTAACCTAGTTCAAGGCTTCCTTGTGCTATGTGAACCCTGTCTTCTAGTTAGACCAGCCCATTATTATGCTGTATTTTATCTAAAACACAAGGAAAAGTAGTAATTTAGTTGGTGATGTTAAGACAACATGTTTAATGGATATTCAGAGCTCTTTTGTGGCTACTTTAAAGATTTCCTTTGAAAACCACTAGTCAGGCATATGCTTTAACTGAGCTAAAATAGACCCTGGGTCAGTTTGAACCTTCCCTAGGAATGCAGAAAGAAAGGCAGAAACATTTTGTCTTCCTGTAACCTGAGCTTATGCAGGGACCTGTGTCCTGTTGTTCCATCCTTGGGAAGGTGGGGGGCACCTGCAGCGCTGTGGCCCCAGAGTCCCAGGACTCTTTTCCGTGTTAGAGAATGCTCACTAAAGTGCATCTGGGAGGGGTCACATGTTCTGGAGCAACTGTAATTCGGAAAGATGTCAACTCTAACAGTAACGTGGGTTTAGCTGGGCGGTGGTGGTGCAGGCCTTTAATCCCAGCACTCGGGAGGCAGAGGTAGGTGGATCTCTGTGAGTTCGAGGCTAGCCTGGTCTACAAGAGCTAGTTCCGGGACAGGCTCCAAAGCTGCAGAGAAACCCTGTCTTGAAAAACAAAAAAATTAATAAATCAATAAAAATAAATAAAATAAAATAGCTGGGTTCTTTTTCTTCAAACAGTCTAGCACTTTTCATTAACAAACTAATTGTTAAAACCCACTGGCAAGGGACATTAAGACTCAAAGTTGTTGTATTTTGAATGTTTTGAAAAAGAGTAATTTTTTTTGGCACGAATGTTGGTAAATTATGCCAAAAGTCCACATTCTTGAAATATGCCCAGATTGTACAAGTTTTCACTACAGGGCAGTTAACCTTGGATGGTTTGTTGCTTGGTTCATATACTTGGGACATTTTTAACATTCTTTAGGGAGCTGGGGAGGTAGTTCGGGGGGTAATGTGCTTGCTGCACAAGCATGAAAGCCTTTCAGATCCCCAGAACCCATGTAAAAGGCAGGGATGGAGGCAAAGGCTTGTCACCCCAGCATGGTGGAGGCAGGTCCTGGAGAGCCTGGTGACCACCCAGTATAACTCAAACAATAAGCTTTGGGTTCAGGAAAAGACCCTGTCTCAAAGGAAGGTGGAATTGTGATCAAGGAAAGACAACATCAACCTCTGGCTTCTACACCTCTGCTTCCCTCACACTCAGGAATGCAATACACACACACACACACACACACACACAAACCCATTTTTGTAACAAGATGAACTGTCAGTAAATGTGAATACACCACTCCATCTCAGGAATTGGGCAGATATGAGCTGAAGATTATTAGTGTTCAAAGCCTACACGGAGAAGGTGGTACAGTGATTGTCGTGTGTTAGGACTGTGGCTGATTCTCCTATACAGTCAATTAGAAGAAGGTATCTGTTTTAGTTTGGGTTTCCATTGCTGTGATAAAACACTACGACCAAAAGCAACTTGGGGAGGAAAAGTTTTTCAGCTTACAATTCTCAGGTCATATTCTCTCACTCAGGAACTCAGGCAGGAAACTGGAGGCAGGAATTAAAGCAGAGAGGCCATGAAGGAATGCTTGCTCTCCATGATTCATGTCAAGTTGACAAAAAACTAACCAGGACAACTGCCCCTTTTCACCTTGATGCACAAACACATCCCTGTGCGGTGGCAAAGTTTCCTTCCCCATTTGTCCCCAAGATGTCATGTAGCTATAAATATAACATTATTGTAATAATATAAAACATTTCAATGCCTAGAAGTCCCACAGTTTTTAAAAATGTGAACACTTTAAAGTTTAATCTTTTTAAAATATATCTACTTTAGCCTGGTGGTAGAGGTGCATGCCCAATCTTTAATCCCAGCACTCAGGTGGCAGAGGCAGGTGATGTCTGAGTATGAGGCTAGCCTGGTCTACAGAGCAATTTCCAGGTCAGCCAGGTAAAACATCCATTTTAAAAGTTGAATCTCTTTTAAAATATCCAGTCTGGTGCTGGAGATATGGCTCAGTGTTGAAGAGCACGGATTATTCTTATAGATGACCCAGGTTTAGTAATCAGAGCCCACTTGGTGGTTCACAACCATCTGTAACTCCAGTTATAGGGGATTTGACTCTCTTTGCCTTCTCAGTGGCACATGACCTATACATGATACATAGATAGACATGCAGACAAAAGAGGTACTCATAAAATCATTAAGAAATATAAATAAAATATACAACGTCTCAACTTTGGGCTCTTATAAAAAAAAAAAAAGAAAAGAAAAAAATAGGTTAAATACCTTCTTATTCCAAGAATGAAGAACCAGGTCACAGTCACAATCAAATCAAAGAAAGACCAAAGTTTAGTAGATAAAAACTACAGCATCTGATACCTCGGACCCACTCCCTGTTCTCTGGGCTGCGAAGGGCCTGAGCCACTTCTCCAGCTCCATCCTGTGCATCACACAGCTTGTCTGCACGGCTCAAACTGGTGCCACTCCACAGCTGTGGCTCCTCTTCGTGAACTGCTGTCTTTGGTGATCCATTCCATGGTACTGGCATCTCAAATTCTGGGTCTCTCTTGCTGCTGGGCTGTACCTTCACTGATAACCTCTTCTGGGCTCTTTTCAGGAACTCTGATCCTTCCACATGATGCCAAGCCTCACCTTCTCCCTATGGCTCCCTCATGCTTTTAAAGCCAGCATCACCTGGGAAACTCTGTCCACATTACATATTCAGCTGCTAATATAAGAACAGTCATGGCCCCCTCTGGACATCAGATTCGGAGTGCTGACCCAGGGAAACACTACCCAAACATTTCCCCTCAGTGATGCTGGTCTCTTAGAACCCCAGCCAATTCTTCAGCACCGATCAGTATCAATTATCCCACAAAGCAAAGTTTCACTTTTGGTTCTGGTCTATTAATCACAGCTGATTCTTCTGCCCCTGCTGACTAGAATCACAGATTATTAATTTAATATCAAATGGCCCTGATAAGAGTCTTCAAATACTTTCAGACCTTCTGAAACTTCACAAACCAGGCCTCTATCGTTTATATTTCTCTCAATATTCTTGTCTTCTGAGCTCACAAAGCCATGAAGGAAGGCTTAGTGGCTTTTCCAGCCCAGTGCTCTGAGGTTCTTCCACAGTTCTCCCCCGAACATGTTCGGGTCTGTCCCAGCAATACCCCATGTTTCTGTCTTAGGGTCTCTACTGATGCGATTTAAAAACAAAAACAACAACAAAAGAAGCGTAACCAAAAGCAGTGAATGGAAGAAAGGATTTATTTCAGTTCACACCTTTCAGGTCACTCTCCACCTAGGGAAGTCAGGGCAGGACCTCAAGGCAGGAACTGGCTTGTTCCTCACGGCTTGTTCAGCTTGCTTTATTATACACAACAGGACTACCTGCCCTGGGTTGGCACCAGTCACAATGGCTGGACCCTTCCATACCAGCCACTGATTAAGAAAATGCCCCCACAGACTTTCCTACAGGTCGGTCTTATGGTGGCATTTTCTCAATTGTTCCCTCTTCTCAGATAACTGTACCTTCTGTCACCGCTGACCAAAAACCAAACCAGGGCAGTATTTTTATGTGTGTGGCTGAGTTAAGAAGTTGACCCTGCTAAATGCTTTGGAAGTAGTAAAACATTTGCAACCATCAATTAAGCCAGACATGGTGTCACAGATACGTGTTTAATGCTGGCATTCAGCGGCAGGAACAGGGCAGAACTCTGTGAGTTAAAAGCCAGGCCGGTCTTTGTAGCTGGTTCCAGGCCAGCCAGAGACCCTCCCTGTCTGAAGAGGAAGGAAGGAAAGAATGGTGGATAATATTCAGGATCGGGAAGCAGTTAGCAGCCGTGGCTCCTCGGTCTCCTGTAATCAAGGATTGTTCCTCAGTCTGTCTTTGTCTTTTGTGCTACCCAGTTATTTTGTACAGTGTCTGTCAGTTTAGGTTGCTTTGATGTCCCTTGTGATTAAATTCAGATACTGCATTTTTAACCAGCATGATCTATCATTGTCTGTCTGCACTAAGACAGAATCTCGCTGTAACTCAAACTAGACTGGAACTTTCTGTAGCTTGTTTTGAACTCACAGCAATCCTATTGGCTTAGCCTCCTCAGTGCTTTGAGTACATTCAAGACCCACCACACCTGACACAGTACCACTTCCTAAAGTTGTGTTTAGTTCAGCAGGTGACCTCTGTTCTTAATCCTAGTACTAGAGGCAGAAGGATCAGAGTTCAAGGTCATCCTCAACTACCAAGGGAGTCTGAGGCCAGCCAGACTGTCAAACCCAGTCTCAAAAAGCAAGTGAAGAGAAACTAAACTATAATATAATTAATAGACAGTAACTTTTCAACATCAGAGTCTGTGAGTAGCGCGTGCTTCCAAAATGTGAATTAGGCATCATCTTCTGCCTCCTTTTCAATGTCTTCTCCAATAGGATCTTTTTTCTAATCAAAATTGTACCTATTCTAGGTTTTTTCAAGCAAAATTTTTTCCAATAACTGTTTTGTTGTTATTTAAATAGAACAGTGTAGAATGAGACATTGACAAGTCTCAGATGGAAGGGGATGCCATCTTTCCGAAGATGAAAAGCATCTCATATTTATGCATGTCTTTAAAATAGTAGAAACTGTTCATTTCAGGGACTGAATACATTTACTTTGAAACATAAGTCGAGTGAGCATCTCAATCTAAAATCCATATCCCAAATAGTACAGTTCAGGAGCTTCGTATTCCCTGACATGACTCAGAAGGATGAGATAGGATGGGATGGGGAGATGGCTCAGCAGGTAAACAGTATACCATCAGAGCCTGAGGACCAGCCCTCACATCTCCAGAACCCATGTAATTGGTAATGCTAGGTGACTGTGTGGCAGCCCGCTTATGATACCCATACGTAGGAGGCGAGGTTGAGCAGACTGGCTAACTAGACAAGCTGAATCTGCAAGGTCTGGGATCATGTGAGCGACTGACTCAGTATGTATGATAGAGAGCAACCAAGGGGAACACTCAGCGTTTGCCTTGGGCATGGCATGCACTTGTGTGCATGTGCACCCCCACACAAATAAGTAAATATAAGATTCTAAAACGTTTTGGATTTCAGAGCACTTTAGGTTCTAGGTTTGACATTAGAAATAAATGCTAAGGTGATAAAAATCTATACAAATACCAGGATGCAAAAGCCTTCCCAGCCTCAGACACTCAAATAAGGGGTAATTAACCTGTATTTCTTCTTGAAAAAGTTCCCACCCTCCTACCTCCTTGCCAGCCCGTCTGGTTTCTAGGCCATCTAGGATTATCTTGTTAAACATTGTCATAATATTTTCTTATTTAAAATTTGTTGTATTCTGTGCAGGGCATGGTGACACATGCCTTTAATGGCAACACTTGGGAAGCAGAGGCAGGCAGATCTCTCAAGTTCAAGGACAGCCAGGGCTACCCAGAGAAACCCTGTCTCAAAAACAAAACAAATAAGTAAATGAATAATCAAATCATTGTGATCTACAATCTGCAGAAACTTGGTATGTGGAATTCAGGCTTTTTACTTTCTAGACTTCTTTGTAGTTTTATTCCTTAACCCCACCCCCATCTCTATACCTATGTTTTTTCTTTAAATGTGTGTTAGATTTCTGTCATAGCAGAAAAAAACAGACAAGAGGATGCTTATTATTAACATACATGGTGGGGAGGGGAGCACATCAGGGAGACTTCCAGAAACTGAGGCATCTGCCAGGGTAAAAAGCTGGCTGTGACCCTTTAAGGGGCAGTGAGGGGCTTGAGAATAAGGAAGTTGTTACAGTATTACAGTATAGGGGGCTGGCTACCTGCTTCCTCAGGTCTCTCCTTCCCGAAATTGCTTGCCCAAGGCAAGACTGTCCTTGATAAGCAAGGTCATCTTCAACCTAGGCAGGGCTCTATCACTCCACGCCCTTTATATCTGCTGCTATTTCCTCTTCCCCAGGTTTTCTGTTTCCTTCTAACACGTGTACGTGTGCACACCTCCTGCCTCTCCCCTCACCCGTCAAGTTACCAGTCCAGGGCCACCTGTTCTAGACAGTTCTCTGATGTCCTGCAGCTCCGGTTTCGCCCTTTGTGCTCTGAACCTATTTCAGATTTATGGGGCAGTTATTTCAGCTTTACCTGAGGTACTGGGGAGTGGGCATCCTTGAGCTGGGAGGACCCTTCATCCCTCTTTTTTCACTGAGTAGTATAACCCCGCCATTCCAGATGCAATGTTTGCTTGCAGTTAGAGCAAATCTATAAAGCTGGCTTCTTACAAAAGAGAAATTTGAATGTCATTGTATTCACATCAGAGGAGGAATCACACTTGACTTTGCCCATCTGCAGATGTCTTTGCTTCACTTACTGTGTGGAAATCCATGAAACCAGACTCGGGGTGGGGGGTGGGGCATGTGACCCAGGACACAGCTGTGGGAGTGACCTGGGCTCACTATCTGTGTGTTCCCGATTCTGTCATTAACCACCGTGCGGAAGGAAGCTGAAGTTCAAAGTGGCCGGGGAACTTGCTCAAGCTCACCTAGCACTTAGGATTCAAGTGGGCATTTGACTCTGAAAGTATGCTCTTAATTAAGCACCATACCATCCCAATTCAGCGCGACAAAGGCCATCTGAGCCCTTGGCCTGTGTGTTACACCGACGATTTGTAGCTCTCATGTGGCTCTTGCTGGAGGAAATGGGTACTTCATTGGGTCTCCAGGCTGAGGCTGGGAGCTTCCTGATAGGATTGCTGTGGGAAGCCCGTGTGGCTCGTGGAGGAAGGAAGCAGCAGTCAGAGGAATCCTGTTTTGCTGTGTGCTTTGAGTGGTAGGGAAACCAGGAAGTTCAAAGATTGGTCTACCTTTCCTGTACCCCACCCCCAATGTATATTTTTAACCATTGCCAGTGACTTATAAGTGTTGTGATAGGACATTTACTGTTAATGTTTATATTGCACTAAAAGCAAGATAAATGAAAAAAGTAGGAAGTAACGAATAGTTTTTTGACTCATTTCTAGATTTAGCTAGGCGGTGGTAACACATGCCTTTAATCCCAGCGCTGGGAAGCAGAGGCAGGCAGATTTCTGAGTTCGAGGACAGCCAGGGCAACACAGTGAAACCCTGTAATGAGAGGAAAAAGAAATAAGAAAGAACGGCAGGTATTTAGCATACTGTAATAGCATCTTGTCCTTATGATTCTTGATTTTGTTTAATTCCAAAGGGAGAAAACTCAAGCCCAGAAGCTACTGTTTCACAAATAGTTCTCGCAGGCACTTAGAAATAAACAGTGAAATTCTTCAGCTTTTGGAGGTTAAAAACACAGAACCTTGAAAAGAATTTCCAACACATAAAAGGCTGGATTTGCCTAAATGTTCCCCTCTAGGTATTTCATTAACATAAGCATAGTCTCCGCGGGGAAGAAGCTACTTCCTTGGAAACACTGTGATTCGGTTGCCACCCTTTGGGAAGAATGACTTGGTAAGGCGCTGTGCTGATCCAGGAGACATTTCTTCACTCTTGTGTCTCTGAACCCCAGGGAAAGCTGCACCTTTGTCTGGGCATCTGTCTGACTCATTTGTCATGTCTTAACTGATTTTTGTCTGAGAACCAGAGACCAAAATTTCGTGACTATGGTTTTAATGGCACAATCCAGCGGTATTCCTTTTTTATGCTAATTCTCCTTTTCAAAGAAAATGGCCCTGAAAATTCTATAATTTTGTACAATGACCTTGCTGCAATTAGCAAGCCTGGACAAATCCTGCCATTTGACTGCATTGAAAACCAAATGAGAAATGGGTAGAACCCTCACTGCAGCTTCTGCATTTCTGGTGATTGTTTTATCAGCATGCCCTTCAGCACAAAGCTGGACCTCACTGGGGACCACTTTCCTGGCAGCTGATGTGTGCCTGTGGCTTGCCCTGCCATTGGTGTTCCCAGGGAAGGCCACTGAGCCCCACCAGGCATGTTCTTATCTGTCCTGGAAATTATGTACTTAGTTCAGAAGGGACTCCATAGACTAATGAGGGGTTTGAGGAGGCTTTTTTGTTGTTGTTCCTTTTAATTTAGGACAAACCTCAAAGGAGGTAGGTTTTCATTTGGTGCCTGTGTATTTTGTTTTTTTTTTTTCCACTGACACTGGATATATAGTAGGGAAGGAGGGGGTTGTGTTCTTAATATGCATGGGACCCTTTCACCCATAGTGACTTAGTTATTCAGCTTCAAGAAAAAAGCCACTTATCCACCAGAAACGATCTGGGTCTGGGACTGTTTCTAGCTTCACTCTCATTGCCGTGCCAGGCCAAGGACAAGGCAGCCTATAGAGAGGAGCTGTGAGCTGCTGTACACATTGCCAAAGCATGGAATGTCCAGGCCTGGCCTGGAGCAGGCAGTTGATTCTTCTTAGTAACACAGCTCTGCTTTATTCCTGCATGGAAACCAAGGGTTTCCCTCTCAGCCACTTACTTGGTGCCCAGTGGGATGCACTGAGGAACCAGCTCCTACAGTCAAAGAGAGCAAGCAGCTCCTGCTTCCCTGGCCTGGGTCTGTGAGGACTTGGTTTCATGTCTAGTGATAAATGCTACAATGTTGTTCCATTCAGTGATCCAGGGTTCCCAGTTACCCACAAGAACTAAAAGTGATTTCTTCCCTGATTTTTCTGCCTGTCTCGTTAATGTTCTATCCTGGTGACATGGGGATTTGTGACTGAAGCATAAGAGGACCCGTCCCACTGATGAGAAGAGAGGTCACAGCACTGGGAATGTGGTTTGGATGGAAGAGTGCTTGCTTAGCATCCTGGGGCTGGGTCACTGCACACATTGGGTATGGGGTGGGAGGCAGGGGCAGACATGCTTTTGATGTCCATACTTGCACTGGGATGAGGAGGCAGGAAGTTCAAGGGCATCCTTAGCTACTTAACAAGTTCTAGGCCAGACTCAGAAAGAGAAAAAAGGGAAGAAAGGCAGCAACGAAGGAGGACTAAGGTGACAAGTTTCAGTACACTGACACGCACAGTGTGTCTGGTAGCTGGTGGAGAGCTACACTTCCATAGTGGTATTTATGTTTTAATAAGTAAAGCTTCCCTAAAGATCAGAAGGGCAAAGCTAAGCCACTAGAAGTCAGGCTGTGGTGGCACACACCTTTAATCCCAGGATTTGGGAGACAGAGGCAGATGGATCTCTGTGAGTTCAGGGTCACCCGGGGCTACACAAGATCATTGCAGAAACAAATCCAGGTGGTGATGGCCCACACTTTTAATCCCAGTGAAAACTTTTTGCATCCCACTAAACCTCTCCATCGACATAATAATCCGAATTAGAAAAAGCCCAGGTTTAATGGATGCCAGAGCTCCTGGGTGGCCTTCCAGTCCCCAGAGAGGAGACAGGGCAGGAAGACTGGAAAACCAGTTTGTTCTCTGGGGGGCAGTTTAAATACCCTGTGGGAGTGTTCTTGAGCATCTTTGAGGAGGGGTTACCATTTGGCGGGCTTTCTCAGGGGTGGAGTCTGGTCTGGACTGAGGCAACTCCTAGAGGACTGGGCTTGGGATGGAACTCTCCACCCACACATTCCAGACTCTTTGGGTATATGGATACCAGGGACTGGGGTGATGCTTCCAACCAAACACCCAGTACTAGGGAGTCATGCACCTTTAATTCCAGCACTAGAGGGAATATAAAATGGGAGGAGGCTTATTCTGTAGTTGTCCAGCCTTGGTAGAGATAAGATTTGTCTTGTGGCTGGCTGCTTTGCTTTTCTGGTTTTCAGGTTGAACCCCAGTATCTGTTTCTGGGTTTTTATTATTCATGCTATACACATCCATAGAAAGTGCCCTAATTTTAGAAAGCTAAGGCTGAACCTGGCATTGAATGGAAACAGGCTTTTCAAAGAACACTGCCTGTAGCAAAGAGTACACCCAATATGGTCAAAATTGGTAGATTTCCAATAACCAGGGACTCAAAACTGAAATGGATCTCACAATTTCTTTATTCCTTGAGAAGTAATACTTCACTGGGCAGTTTTGTTAGTGAACACTGAATGTATTTAAACAAGCCAAAATGGTACAAGCCAGTTGCTCAACATGGGTTGCATTTTGTTTTATCTTGTTTTCTGAGATAAGGTCTTATGTGGCCTAGTCTGGCTTACAACTTGCTGGTAGCCGAGGATGGGGCCTTGAATGGCTTCCTGCCTCCATCTTCCTGCCCCCATCTCTCAAATCCTGCGATTACAGACATGTGTGCCACTATGCCTGGCTTCTTTTGAAGGGTTTTCCTGTATGTATGTATATATTTATTTATTTTGGTTTTTTGAGACAGGGTTTCTCTGTGTAGCCCTGGCTGTCCTGGAACTAGCTCTGTAGACCAGGCTGGTCTTAAACTCACAGAAATCCTCCTGCCTCTGCAGTGCAGAGAGTGCTGGGATTAAAGGCTTGCATCACTACCACCCTGTGGGGGGAGTTGTTTCTAAGGGAGGAGTGACTAATTTAGCTCAGGATTTTAGACCATCATTGGAGGGAGAGTGGGGTCAAGCAGGAGAATCAGGATTTCAAGGTCATCCTTGGCTACATACTGAGTTCAAAATCAGTTTACACTATATGAGATCATGATTTTTGTTTTTGAAGAGATAAACACATGAATGCATGCTCACCATACAGACACACATGGAATAGACTCTAAAATGAAGTAGATGTAGCAAGTCCATGAATGGATAACAATCACCTACCATCAAGTTATTCACTGTCCATAACTGTATATTTTTTTGCTTCTATTTATACCATGAACAGGACAAGAAGTTTAATTTTATTTTGTTTTTGTTTGCTTTCTTTGAGATAGGATCTTGCCCAGGCTGGCTTGGAATTCACTGTGTATTTCAGGTTGGCCTCAAATTCATGGCAGTTTTCCTGCCTTAGCCTCCCAGTGCTGGCATCACAGGCATAAGTCACCCATCCAGCTCAGGATGCTTATATTTACCAGCATCACTGTAAGCGGGAATGCTTTGACGGCATGATCTTGATTTTAGGTGGCCACAGTAATACACACAGCAGTACACATGGCCCATCACTGACCAGGGTGCTGGTGTGTGGCACACGATCCTACCTACTGCTTGAACACATATGGGCTGGAGAAAAGTTTTCATAAGAAGAGATACTGTTCTACCAAGCCTGTTGGTGCACATGCCTGTTATGCTGTCTGCTCTTGGGCTGAGGCAGGAGAATTTCACAAGGACTACCTCATGAGTTCATGGCCAGTCTAAGCAAGTTAATGTTCTAGTCCTAAAATAAAAAGTGAAAAAGAGGACTAGGGATATACCCAGTGATAGAGCACTAGCTCAGCCCATGCAAGGTCCTAGATTCAACGCCAGTTACACATTGTGTAGGGAATGGGTTATCATCCTCCAAGGAGTCTGGGAACTTTGCTTGTAACCAGGGTGTCTTAGGGGTTCCTATTGGTTATCTCTTTCCCCTTTTAACTCTAGGAAGACAGTTATTAGCTAGGTGGGAAGTTTCCAAAAGAAGCTCCCTCTCCCCCAAATTCTGGCAGTTACATTCCTCTACAAGCTGAGCCATTTCCCCTTTCACTGACAGAAGGGACAAAAGGCTATCTGTGATGCCTATTAGCATATCAAAGCTCACCCTGGCCTCCAGGCTCCCTCACTACCACTAGTACCAGTCCCACAGCAGCTCAGACTCTTCTGACCTCCCCCAACCCCAGACTTCCTCCAACTCATGGGCTAGCCTCCTCCAGATAGTCATTCTCCTTATAACCCTGCTATGTGAGCTATGCTCCCTCCTTTTTTGCCTTCCACTCTTGGTACACTCTATCTCTTCATGTCTCATCCCTCCCCCCCACATTTGTTCATGGCTAAGTCCAGTCTGCTTGCTATGTTCAGTCTACCTTCTCTCTGTGTTCTGGACTCTTCCAGATGCCTGTGGCTGTTCTCTCCCTCATGTCTGTAGTAGGAGGCTGCTAGTTTGTTCCCAGCTGCTCAGTCCCAAAATAACCACACAGAAACTGTATTATTTATAACACTATTTGGCCTATTAGCTTATGCATATTTCTAGCTCACTCTTATCTCTTAAATTAACCCATTTTTATTATTTTATGTTTTACCACAAGGCTTATGGTTTACCAGAAAGTTTCCAGTGCATCTGTCCCTGGCTGCAGCTACATAGCAGCTCTCTGACTCTACCTTCTTTCTCCCAACATTCAGTTTAGTTTTCCCCACCTACCTCTATTCTGCCCTGCACAGGCCCAAGACAGCTTCTCTATTCATTAACCAATAAAAGCAACACATATACAGAAGGACTTCCCACATCACCTCCCCTTTTCTGTTTAAATAAAAAGGAAGGTTTTAACTTTAACATAGTAAAATTACATATAATAAGACAGTTATCAAGCAAGAATTACAGTTATAATTGCTTTATCTTTTATTATAACTAAGGAAAACAATATAACTATCTATTCTTCAACTCCATCAAAGACCATCAAAGGATATAATATTACCTAAGTTAACAGGAACTGCATTGTAAGCAACTTCCAAAACTCTAGAATTGACAGAGACATCTTGCTGCCTGGACAGTCACTCAGAGTTCTTCTGTACCATTGGGGCATCCATCTTAAGCCTATAGGCCCATCTGGCAGATTTTTCCATGAGGCAGGAAATTTCAAAGACAGTTCTACCTATATTGGCAGTTTGTCAGTTACTTTCTTTTGTATCCTGCAGAATGTCTGGCAGTCTCTTTCATGAAGCATGAATCCTGAAGCATGGTCACACCTTCTTTAGGCAGCTTCAGCAGTCATTTTTCTGTGGGTCCTGCATATCCAGTTCATACAGCATAACATAAAGCAGTCCAGGCAAGAGCAGTTTCTTGCCCAAGTGGCTAGCAAAGTCCATGAGGAGCCTCTTCAATGCCCTCATCTTCTTGAGGTAGATTGGTGCTGCCAGGAGCACAGATGTCTCATTGTCATAAAAAATCCTCAGTTTTTAAATGCCATATTCCATAGGTCTTTGAAAGGTTTGAAGATTATCTAACTGAACTATATCTCTACATATCTAGAAAACCTAACATGACTACAAGCTTAACTATTATAGATGACTCTCTATTAGCCTATATTTCTTAATTATACATTGCATTTTAAATGAGCTGTACAAACACAATACCTTAATCAAGAGCAGAAATATACAAATAACAAAATTGACCTTAAATTTGTATCAATAAACCAAGATCCATACCAATGCAAATCTCTATATCACATCCCCCTTTAAATGTAAACAAACATTTATAAACAATATTTGGGAAAATGGGTGTAGTTCTCTCCAAACTGCTTCCTGCATTTTGTTGGGTGAAGTATTTTGGGGGTTTTTTACAACCACCTTTTGGGGGATCTTGGTCCATGGAACCACATTAGTCTGGAAGAGATCCATAGGTTCTCATCTTCTGTGGAAACAAAAGAAGAACCTCTTTTCCAAAGCAACAAATCCCTATACCCAAATTTTGAAATCAAGATACCTTTAAAATATATAGGTTGGTTTAGCTTAGCAGCCCATACAATGAAATATTCTCTGTACTTAGCTCCTTCACAGTCAAAAAATTCAAAGAAAACACAATAATATACATATTCCAGACTCTGTGTATATTCCATCTTTTTATGTCTTTTTTTTTTGCTCTATTACTTTTTGTACAACTTTAATACTTATTTTATTATCTTTACTCCTTTAATCAATGACTATTTGTACTCTTTTATAATACATTTAGTGTCTCTTTACTCTTTTTTTCTCTCCCAAGCCTATGTATATTTTTAAAATATACTGTATCTCGTTTAGAGGTCTTTTTACTCTGAAACTGTCCTGTTGTGTATCTGAAATCCTTTTCTGTCCAGAAACACTTCTTAAAATGCTAAGTGACATTACTAGGACTAAAGCTGCTTTGCCTTTTGGCTCCTCCCTATCCAACAAGGTGGAGGCATGTTCACCACCTCTGCGAGCCATGCACACAGCCTCAGCTCAAGGTATGCAGTGGGTCTAATGGCGATTAAGTGCATTGTAACATGCTGCTCAGAAAACCCCATTCAAGTGCTCGGCCTCCTGAAAGAGCCAGAGTTTGTGCTGGCAGCACGGCCCAGGAAGCTGCCGTTTTGAAACCACATTTTTTTTCTTTTGCTACTGCTGAGCCAGAAAGGCCTCTCTTAAAGGAGCTATGGCACACCACCAGTAAACAGAGCAAGAAGCTGTGTTAAACTATTTGTGGATGTGTGTGTGTGTGCGTGTGTCTAGAATTCCTTTTTAAGCTTTCTCAGGTTTTACGTGAATATAGTTGACCATGTTGGTGCTCCAGTCTGTAGTAGGAGGCTCCTAGTTTGTTCCTGGCTGCTCAGCCCCGAAATAACTACACAGAAACTATATTATTTACAACACTGCTTGGCCTATTAACTTATGTATATTTCTAGTTCACTCTTATATTTTAAATTAACCCATTTCTATTACTTTATATTTTACCACAAGGCTCATGGTTTATTGGCAAGGTACCAGCAGCATCTGTCCCTGGCAGTGGCTACATGGTGTCTCTCTGACTCTGCCTTCTTTCTCCCAGCAATCAGTTTAGTTTTCCCTGCCTACCTCTATTCTGCCCTGCACAGGCCGACGACAGCTTCTCTATTCATTAACCAATAAAAGCAACACATATGTGGGAGGACTTCCCACATCACGTATCTATAATAAAAACCTTCTGCTTAACCATACCTTGGGGTAGCCATGTCTTCTGTTTATACGGCTTCTTGCCTGTGGGAAGGAATCTGCAGCTGTCCTGCCTTGGAATTGGGTGATGATTTGGGTGCCTTGCCCAACAAGCTGCATTGCAACAGCCCCATCCCCACCCCAAACTCAGCCTCACTCATGCTGTAGTCACTGAGGAAATCAGGAAAGCCGTTCTATGTGACGTCAATACAGAGACAGGTTTCTCGTACTCCCTCTAGGACACACCCTTTTGTGGTATGCAAGGACTGAGATAGACTGGTGTCTGGCTTCAGGGTCATTAAAGGACAGTATGCTTGCCTTCACTTTCTCTGAACTTTTTCCAGAAATGTCTGTGTGCTTATCATAACTTTGGCAGGATAAAACCAAATTATAACTTTACAGCTGCATGTGTTTGGCTTCTAGGGAATTATATAGTGTACAAATTTGTGTGATGACCCGTAGTCTTATCTATTTTTGGAATAAGCGGTCAGTTTTGCAACATTTCAACTCTTCATAAACTTTTAAAAAGTGAAATTGAATTCATTTGGGATGCCAGTTTAGATGTGATTGCCTGAATTTTTTATCAGAGTTCCTTGGAATGCTGCGGAGAGTTAGTAGAGACTTAGTGTTAGCAGTTTGGAGAGGAGTACGCCAGCAGAGACGTGGGTAGGAGAAGGTCCTAACTTACTAACTGCTCTGAGTTTCTTTGTTTTCATTCTTTGGCTTATACACCAATATACTAACCTCTGCAATGGGCAAATTGCATGACATTTCAAACACGTCATACAACCTGGGAGTCAGGCACTGCCTATGACTGGCATTAACCTACAGAAATACCTATTGTACTTCATAATTGTGCTGGTTAATTTTTGTTCATGTGACAAAACTAGAGTCACCTGGGAAGAGAGACTCTCAATTAGAAAACTGCCTGTCAGTATTGGTCTGTGAGCAATTTCCTTGATTAATGATTGATGGGAGAGGGCCTAGCCTATTGTGGGCAGTGCCATCTCTGGGTAGGGTGTGCATAACAAAGAAGCTGAGCAAGCCATGGGAAGTAAGCCAACAAGCAGCATTCTTCCATGATCTCTGCTTCAGTTTTTGCCTTGAGTTTCTGCCTGCTAATGGACTCTGGCTTCTGGACTAAAATAAAACCTTCCCTCCTCAACTTGCTTTTGGTCATTGTTTTATCCCAGCAACAGAAAAACCTAACAAGGACAATTGTGTAAGGATAGATTAGTTAACTGCCTGTCTTTAATATTTATAAACTGTTTTTAAATTTATAAGAATCCTAGTTATCCATGACATGCATGTTTCTCTTACTCTGTTAAAATACCCTGACCAAAGCAGCTTAAGGGAGAAAGGGATTCTTTCGACTCACTGTTCAAGGACCCAGTCATCACGACTGGGAAATCCAGCAGCGGGAGCTCAGGGTAGCTGGTCAAACTGCAACTGAAGTGTGAAAGCAGAAAACAATGCACCTCATGCTCAGGTAGCCCTCTGAGCAGTCCGCCACCCAAGGCCAGGGAATGGTGCTCCCCAGCTTTAGGGGAGGTCTTCCATCTCAGACTAATCAAGGTAGTAGTCCCTCAAGGGAATGCTCAGAGGCTTGTCTGTTAAGTGAGCCTATAGCCTGTCTAGTTGCGAATCATTATTAACCATCTGCTAGGTAAGCATTTTACCACTGAGTCACTTACATCCCCAGCCGTTGGGTTCTGAGGCATTCCCCTGTCACGCACCCCAAGCTACCATCGAGTTCCAAAGCCTCCTGCCTCCTCTTGTCAAGTGCTGAGATCACCGTCCTGAGCCAGCTCTGATATACAGTTATTTCTTATTTTGGCACATGTCACTTCTTTCTCCTGGTATTTCAAAGAGAATACATTTTAAAACATGTTCCACATGTCCTTTTATTTGGGTTTGGCTTTTACAAATCATTATAAATGAAGATCATTTCAATGTAGGCAATATTTGAAGGACAGAATGCACTCTGCTGGAGATGAAGAGGGGAATATGATATTGTCTTGCTCTGGACACAGTCTAAAGAGAAAACATGCATTTTTATTAAAGAAGCACTCATATAGCTCTTGGCATATGAGCCATTCTAAGTAGCCTTCAAGTATTATGTTAGGGAAGTATTAATATGTGATGAGGGCTTGTACAGGGAGAAGTGGGAGCTGGAAATATGGCTCAGTTAACAGAGTGCCTACCACAAGCATGAGGACCCAAATTGTGATCTCCAGTACCCACATAAAAGCCAGGCACTTCAGCTCATTGGCCACACAGCCCAACCGAATCCATACACTCCAGGTTCAGTGAGAGACTGTTTTAAAATTAAGATAGAGGGGTGTGAGAGATGACTCTGCAGTTAGGAATGCTTGTTGCTCTTGAAGAGGACCAAGTTCATTTTTCAGCACCCACATGGCAGCTCACAAACATCTCTTATTCCAGTTCCAGGAGATTCAATACCACCTTCTGGTCCCTATGGGCACCAGGTATGCATACACATAGTGTACATGCATACATGCATGCAAACACCCAAAATATATTTTTAGTAGGGGGCTGCAGAGATGGCTCAGAGGTTAAGAGCACTTGCTGCTCTTCCAGAGGTCCTGAGTTCAATTCCCAGCAACCACTTGGTGGCTCACAACCATCTATAATGAGATCTTCTGGCATGCATGTAGGCAGAACACTATATGTGTAATAAATAAGTAAATCTTTAAAATTAATAAATATATCTTTCATAAAGTCAAGAGTAATTAAAAGACACACAAGGTTGAGCTCTGGTTTGAGCTCTGGTTTCTCTACCCATGCCTAGGCATATGTGTGTCCACACTTACACATGTACACTTACCACGCACACAAATGTAATGGATGAATAGGGCCAAGAAGTCATCATACTTGGATTTCACTGTAGCTTAGTAATAGGGAACAACAGAGATGTACGACAAGAGAATAAGGCCCATCTCTCTCGTATTCTCTCGTATCTTCAGAATATGAAACTTGGACGAGACAGGAAAGCAGTCACATCCTTCCTACCAGGACAGGATGTTGGTTAGTTGGATTCCTGATCTACAAAATAGGACCATTTTGATCCTATTTGGGGTAGTGTGAGCTGGTTTGATTACTATTGAATTGGAGTGGTCATTTCTTTCCACATCTCTTGATGTAGCTGCTGATCTTGGCTGCTTCTATACTGTTTTAAGAGAAGTTGGTGAAGACTCTCCCTTCAAAACTTGCTTGTAGATCTGGGCATGGAATTATGTGCCTTTAGTCCCAGCAGTCAGGATGGGACGAAATGGGGAGATGAATCTCTGAGAGGTCTAGGGCAACCTGGTCTACATAGTGAGTTCCAAGCCAGCCAAAAGTATCCAATGAGACTGTCTCACAAAAGTATCCAATGAGACTGTCTCACAAAAGGAAAGGAAAACAAAACCTGCTTGTGGAGCCCACAAGATGGTTCCTCGACTAATATGTTTGCCACCAGTCCTATTGGCTTGAGTTTGGTCCCCAGTACTCACATGGAAGAAAGAGAACCAAGTCCCAAAATCCTCTGACCTCCACATGCACACTGTGGAATGCAGTGCCCTATTGGACTTTATTTAAGTAGTTGTAGGAAGGATTTTAGTTTTTGTTTTATACTAGTTTAATTTTGCCCTTTGAGAGTTTATCAACATTGCTATTGCTTTTCAAGCAATTTCCTCTAGAAATGGTTTTATAGCCACTTTTCATTGTTCTGTGGTTTGTTTTTTGTTTGTTTGTTTGTTGTTGTTGTTGTTTTGCTAAGTCTTATTTTGTAACTCAGGCTGGCCTTGACCTCATGGCAATCTTCCTGCCTCAGACTCCTGAGTCCTGGTATTACAAGCATAAGCTACCACACCAAGCTAGAAACAGTATTACTCAGTAAATTAAAAGATTTACTTTGGTTTATTTGTTCGTTCATCTACTTGTTTGCTTGTTTGAGATAGGTTCTTATTCAGCATCCCTGGTGGCCTTGGAACTCTCTATATAGGCCTGACTGGCCTGAAACTCACAGAGATAACAACATATCTGCCTCAGGAGTTCTGGGGTTCCATACCTTGCAAATTTATAATATAGTGTTTACCTTTAGAAATTACTTTAGAAACTGAGACAGGAGGATTTCAAGTTCCAGCCTAGGCTACGTTCTAAGCCCCTATCTCAAAGGCGGGGGGTGGGGGGAAATCACACTTTTGTAAAGACTCTGTGACACAAATCAAAACATATTTTGTATTAAGACAGAAGTTAATGCAAGAGGAAAACATGAACAATGCATATGAGCAAAAAAATAACTTTTAAATTATATTTATTTATGTGTTATGTGTGTGGGTATATGTATGCCACAGAACTCAATGACGGTTAGACCTCAACTTATAGAAGGTCTCTCCTTCCACCACATGGACTTGGTAACAAGCACTTTTATCTGTGGAGCCAAGCGGTCTCATCAGTCCAGTATCTCTTTTTAAAATCATGCATTGGGCATTGTATTTTCATCTAGCACCTCCTCTGAATTGGTTCCTCTGAGCAAACTTAGTAGATCCCTAGAGTATATTCTCTATGATAAATTTTTCCTTAATGTATTTGACTCTGTTGGTCTTTTTCCAAGATCAAAACCCATTGGTAGGGTTGTTCATAATGAACAACCTCCAACCTTTTGTTTGTCTACTCCACCCCAAGCTTAGCAGTCTAATCAGATTTACAGATCAGTCCCTGTCAAACAAAATTCCAGATGAATAAGAATTACAAATTTTACGTGTGTTGTAGAATATATTTCGTCTGTAGACAAAATTTTCTTTGTTTTTTTGTAAGTTTTCAAGTGTGCCACCCATGTGCTTTGTTTCCAGGTCCATATTGTGGGAGTTGGGCTGTTCCCATAGAACTCCGGGTAAACTCAAGTGAAGTGACTGTTCAATTCCGGAGCGGATCTCACATTTCTGGCCGGGGATTTCTGCTGGCCTATTCCAGCAGTGACCATCCAGGTACAACAGAAAAACTACCATGCATATATAAAGCCTATCTGCCTGAAGTATCTTTCTGCTCCTTATCTCTTCCTCTGGACATAATTGTGATATCAGATACAACTGTAAGATGTGAGGACAAGGCCGACAGGCCTTTAATCCCAGCATTCTTGAGTAAGAGGCAGGCTGATATCTGTGATTTCATGGCCAGTCCAGTCTGCTAGTGAGTTTCAGGCCAGTCAAGGCTATGAAGTAAAAGCCTGTCTTGGGAGAGTGGGGGAAGTTCCTGAGGACAGAGTGGAACAGCTCGTTTGTAAGTAGTTGGTCCTATACTGATTCCTTGTAGAGCATATGGTGAATGGATCCAATAATGCACTTGAAATGGAGTAAATCTTGTTTCCTATAAACTTTGATTGACACATCTTTGGGGAAATTCCCCCAACCCTGCTGTGGTCTGGCTTCTCTGATGTCCTTCCCCAGAGCCTCCTTTCTTGCTCAGTAAACAAATGTTTTAACTAGTGACCCTCACCCCTGGCACACCAGCTTGGGGACTGAATAGTAGCACGAGGAGAAGTCACTGTCATGCGACACCCCATGGTTGGGAAAGAAGGGAAGAGAATATGAGTGCTGATGGAAGAAACTGTTGGCTTCTTCCTCAGCCTCATGTGGTGCAGAGTCTTCACCAGGTATCCCACACCATCACTATCCAGGGTCACAATGTGCCCAGTGTTCTATTTGCCACTCCCCTTTGGCACGAATATGCATGGAAGGGGATGCCACTCATTTCCTTCAGAGTAGCTTAGATGTGATTGGCCATCATGGCGAGTGTTTCCCATATGTTATTCCTTAAGATTCTTAAAAGATGGGCTCGGAGGTTTGATGTGGGATTCCCCTCTGTATACCATTGGTTAATAAAGAAGCTGCTTTTAGCTAATGACTTAACAGAACATAGCCAGGCTAGAAGAGATATATATAGAGAGAGTAGGCAGGGTCAGAGAGAAGCCATGTAGGTGCCCACAGGGGACAGACTCACTGGAACGTTGCCAGTTAGCCACAGCCATGTGGTGATACACAGATAAATAGAAATTTATTTGAGTTAATTTAAGATATAAGAGTTAGCCAAAAATACACTTAAGCTATTGGCCAAACAGTATTGTAATTAATACAGATTTTCGTGTGATTATTTTGGGAGTCTGGGCAGCCGGGAAACAAACAAGCATCCTCTCCCAACAATTTGGTGCCAAGGTTAAGAGCACTGGCTGCTCTTGTAGAGGCCTTGAGTTCAATTCCCAGCAACTACATGGTGGCTCAGACATCTATAATCAGATCTGGAGCCCTCTTCTGGTCTGCAAGCATACATGCAAGCAGAACACTTTATATATAATCAATCAATCTATCAATATTTTTAAAAAAATTCTTAAAAGGTTCCTGGAGAGAAGGAACTATTGCAGGAATGTGGGGTATTTGGGGAACTATTTTGCCGACTTAACTATGTTCCCCTGTAAGGAACTTCTCTGTTTTGCATACTTGTTCCTGATTGTTGATCATGATTATCGATCTTGAGCCACCACACACCTTTAATCTCAGTACTCAGGAGGCAGAGGCAGACAGATCTCTGTGAGTTTGAGGGCAACCAAGGCTGCATAGAAAAACCCTGTCTCCCGAAAGAAAAAAGAAAACCAAGTCAGAAGACTGTTCATCAGCATCTCACGGTTCTTGATAAAGTTTTTCTATGTCACTGAACGCCACTGGCTAAACTGTTTGAATTGAGATGTTCTGAGGAGATGGTCACTCCATTGGTTGTGTGCTTGCTTGTCTAGGATGCACGGAGCCTAGGTTATAACTCCAGCACCATATGAATCTAGTCATGGTAGCATATACCTATAAGCCCAGCACTCAGGAAGGAGAGGGCAGAGGACCAGAACATGTGTTTTAAGGTTTCTATTGCTGTGAAGAGACACTGTGACCATGGCAACACTTATAAAGGAATTTAATTGGGCTGACTTATGTTTTTAGAGGTTCAGTCCATTATTGTCATGAGGGGGACATGACAGACATGGTGCTGGAGATGTAGCAGAGAGTTTCACATCTTGCACAGATAACAGGAAGTGGTCTGAAACACTGGGCATGACTTAAACATATATAAGCCCTCAAAGCCCGCCTCTACACTGACACACTTCCTCCAACAAGGCCACACCTTCTAATAGTGCCAGTCCCTTTGGGGACCATCTTCTTTCAAACCACCACAACATGTCAAGATCATCCTCAGCTACATAGTGACTTTGAGGCCTGGACTACCTCAGACCTTGTCTCAAAAATAAAATAAAATAATAAAATAAAAATCTTCCTGAGGATGTTTTCTATGAACTGTGATGGGTTTTTTAATGACTTTCCTCCTGGCTAGGATATTGTATGCGTGATACCTGCAGGTGTCCAGTGCTTACTGTTAGAAGTAGATTCTGTTATTGTTCTCAAGACAGTAGCACTGAAAGTCACCATCAGTGACAGGCCAGGAAAAAGAAACTGATTCAGCACTGGAGACTTGTAATCTCGGATATTATTTATTTTTAGACAAATTCAAATAACAAGATAATGCTTTCAAAGTTTACTTTATCTCTAAAGAAATATTTAGAAACAGGTGGCCTGGTTTCTACTCACCTGCTAATTGCAATTCTCTTTATTTGTAATAGATTTAATAACATGCTTGGAACGAGGCAATCATTATTCAGAGGAAAAATACAGGTAAATATGTGTCCTGAATTATTTATGTATAACAATAAGGAGTATTTGAGATATTCCCAAAAGGCAGAGTCTGCAAACCTTTTGTCTAGAACTACACTATAAATAAAGGTTTTGTAGGCCAAGAGTTTCTGTTGCAAGGACTCATTCAGTCTCTGTTGTGTTGAAGCAAAAAAGCAAAGGTAGATGATGGAAACAAATGTTAGTTATAATAAAGTTTTATTTAGAAGAAAAAGCCCAGGCTGGAGAGATGGCTCAGCAGTTAGGAGTACACAGTGCTCTTGCAGAAGACTGAATTTGGTTTCTGGTACCCACAGCAGGAAGCTCACAGCCACCTATAACTCTAGCTCCAGGAGAGCCAATACTCTTATGACTTCTTTGGGCCCCTGTCCTTACATGTGCATTCCCATACAAAAATTCACACATGTACATTTGATTTAAGATAAAAAAAAAAAAGTCTGGGGGGGAAAGCAGCAATGTCGGGATATGGTTCAGACTGAGCATGGTGGTACCTACCTGTATTGTCCTGGTCATTGGGAATTGTAGACAGGAAGTTGAGCCTGGACTGTAGCTCTCTCTTTCCCTCTCTCTCTCCCTTCTTCCCTCTCTCTCTCTCTCCCTCCGTCCCTCCCTCCCTCCCTCCCTCTCTCACACACACACACATGCACACACAAAGAAGTAGAAGGTCAGATTTGGGACTTGGTCCACCATTTTGCTTATCCCTAAGTTCTGCTGTGTTACCAATGAGCCACAGTTGAGTCTGGAATCAGTTTCCTGGCTGGTATGTGGAAATGAATTGTGTAACTTTTATAGGGTTTATAGGGTTTTTGCCTTCTACCCTACAGAAAAGCCTATAGAGAATAAAGACATGGATTGTTAGCTCAGCTTTAACTACAGATCTACTATCTCTGATCCAATTTCCTCCCCAACCATTTATGAAGTGATACAGTCTAGAGGGAACTCTTTCTGCAATTCTTTGTTGTGTAGGGCTGTCCTAGGCATTGTTGAATGCCTCGCTTCTCTGAATTCACTGTCCAGATGCCAATTGTGACAACCAAGACTGGCCCTAGACAATGCCTCATGTCTTCTGAGGGACAAAAGCACCCCCAGCTGAGAACTGCTGTCTAGAAGTCGCTGCCAATAGCAATAAGAAAACTGTAATGATAGAGTGCTATTTAGTGGTAGCTCTCTACCCCATACACATAAGTAGCTTTTGTGATGTTCCATGCCCGCAAGGTTCTGTTACATCCTGAAAATGGAAGCTGAAAGCCACTAAGTCAACTACACTGAGTGTACTCGGGGAGTTAGGTTTGAGAGCCTGTATTAACTGTCTCACACATGTGGACATTCTCAGTGTAGATAGTTGATGTGCAGAATCAATTCCAGTATTAGCTAATACTAAATCTCCCAGAGAAACATGAGAAGCCAAAGTATATAAAATAAATGTTGCCTTGTAGCCAGGCAGTGGTGGTTCACCTTTAATCCTGGTGTGCGGGAAGCAGAGGCAGATGGATCTCTGTGAGAGTTAGATGCCAGTCTGGTCTATAGAGTGAGTTCCAGGACAGGCTCCAAAACTGCAGAGAAACCCTGTTTCAAAAAACCAAACCAAACAAACAAGCAAAAATGTTGCCTTCTAAGGTTATCATTCAACACACACACACACAAACAGAGGCTAATGGCCTCTAAAGTCTCACCAGCCACACATATTTGGGGTCCTGGGCATCATGAGAAGGAGAATATATTCAGGCATGCAATAACAGATCGGTTCCACTTTAGGCCAGCCAGTTTGCAGTGCTTTAGTACCGGCCCTCAGCCCTTCCCCATAATTCTGGATTACGGAAAGCTTTGGAAGTCCTTTGTTACCCATTTGATTGACAGCAAAATTAGACTACATTAGCACGAGGCTGTTTAGTCGTTCTGCATTTTACTTACTATAGCCATTGTGCTTTCCGTATGAGCTTTTACACGGCCTTTGATTAACATGTGTGAGCTCCGTGGGGGTCTTATGTGCATCATTGGCAGTGTTCCACTTCCCTCAGTCCTAAATGTTATGAATTTAGAGACTTATCTGGCACTAAGCAATTTGTTTCTTAAGGCCCTGTGGACCTGCAGGAGGTTGTTTTTATTTCTCAATTCCTTTATTACTGCTGCCATGCAGGCCACTAGGAAAGAACTAGGAAACATTTATTGGAGTCACTCGCTAATTAATTGTCATTACAACCTGATTTTCTAAGCAGCAAGAAGAAAGTAAAAGGAAAGGAAATAATAATAATAATAAAACAGCTGCTATTTTGGAATCTGTCACTTTTAAAATGGAGTGAAGAAGCCTCAAACCCTCCAGAAAGAATATAAGCAAAGCAACTAAGGAATTCTGACAGCTCCAATTGATTATACAATACCAAATGGTCAGCCCTGAAAATATACAAAGTTGCATTGTAGAGGCCAAGCGGGTTGTATTTATATATTAAGAAATAAATGTTTATTCATATATGTAACAATGATCAATGAAAAAAGAGGCCATGCATGCATTTGAAAGAGACCAAGGAGGAACATATAGGAAGCTTGGAGGGAGGAAAGGGAAGGGGAAAATAGTGGAGGGAGGGAGGAAGGGAGGATTGCCAAGTAGTATATATAGAAATGGGCGTGCAGCATTCATCTTCAAAGCTGTCAGTGTTTTTATACTTCGGCTGTACGTGTGTGTGTGTGTGTGTTTCAGAGATGTTAAGTAGCTGCCCTTGATGTGTTGATGCTTCAAGAAACTAGAAATAGAGAGTGAGCCAGAGAGACGATAGTGGTGTTCAGGGTCGGCTAGCTCAGTAGAGTATGGCTCAAGTTACCTCACCAGACTCCAGCACTGAGACCCCTCCACCACACTAGCTTCCATGATGCGTTCCTGCACAGCTCCGCGAATGATGACTGCTAAGTAAATCAAGCCCCGTTTTATTATTTATTTACCGTGTATGTATGTATGTATACACACACACACACACACACACACACACACACACACGGGTCAAACCTGCCCTTAAACATGTGATTCTGTTATCTCAGCTTTTGGATCAGTTGGGATTACAGGCTTGGATAAGGAGGCCTGAATGAGCCCTAATTTTAAAATATGCCTTTTTAATTATAAAGGTAATTTATTATTAGCACAGATTGGTACTATCTGTTACAGGATCCCTGAAGACAGTGTACTTGAGCTATGTCAATTTCAAGATGAAGTACACTGCAGGTGTAAAATATACCCCAATACTAAGAAAAAACAAAGTTAAATTATCTCCTTGATTCTTGCTGTTTTTCCATTATATATGGAAATTAACAGAATTTAGGTATATTGTGTTAAATAATTATAATTAATTTTCCCTGTTTCTTTTTACTTTTCTAATACAGCTACTAGAATATTTAATCTTTATAGCAAACAAGAAACTATTATGTAAAACTTGTCTCCAGGTTAAGATTTTATATCAGTTTGTGTTTTTGTAAACTGGGCTTTTTGTCTGTCTTTAAAGCAAGATAATTGTTGCCTGAGTTATTAAAGAGGAAAAATAACTTTAAATTGAAGTTTGTTTAATGCGTTTCTTTGGTTTCAATGGAATTTGATAAAATATGAATTCTTTTTTTCCAGCAAATTCTGCCCAGCTGGTTGTAGAGACATAGCAGGAGACATTTCGGGGAATATGAAAGATGGCTACAGAGATGTAAGTGATTAAGGGTGTCACCAAAGGTATAAGTGTTGGTTGCTGTGTCTGAATTGGTTGAAAAATCAAGCAATATGGGAGACAGAAATCTACACAGATGTGCATTTTATGTTTTTGTGAGATGCTGAAATGTATTAATTTTGAAACTAAAGTAGTGTATGCATTCATTCTTATTTCCTGTTAAGAGTAATAGAAGTGAAATGAATAACAAAAATATTTTTAGCACCTAAGAAGTATTATTCCATTGTACGGGTCAGTTTTCTGTTACTATAGTTAATACCTGAGATAAATATTTTTGGTACTTTCAGTCCAGCCTGCTTTCAGTATATCATAGAGGAAGTCTAAAATGAAGCAGTGTGTATCATAGGGGAGTCTGAGATGCAGCAGTGTGTATCAAAGGGAGTCTGAGATGCAGCAGTGTATCATAGGGAGTCTGAGATGCAGAAGTGTATCATAGGGAGTCTGAGATGTAGCAGTGTGTCATAGGGAGTCTGAGATGTGGCAGTGTGTGTCATGGGGAGTCTGAGATGTGGCAGTGTATCATAGGGGAGTCTGAGATGCAGAAGTGTATCATAGGGGAGTCTGAGATGCAGCAGTGTGTATCATAGGGAGTCTGAGATGTGGCAGTGTGTGTCATGGGGAGTCTGAGATGTGGCAGTGTATCATAGGGGAGTCTGAGATGCAGAAGTGTATCATAGGGGAGTCTGAGATGCAGCAGTGTGTATCATAGGGAGTCTGAGATGCGGCAGTGTGTATCATAGGGGAGCATGTGGTAGATAGAGCAAGCTGCACCTGAGGACAACTGGCAAGTAGAGAGAGGCAGAAGGGAGAATCCACAGACCCTTTCAGTGGCACGTTCTTGGTGGCCTAATTTCTTCCCATAAGACCAGCCTCCTAAAGGTTCTACCATGTGCTAATATGGCACCGGCTGGGCATTTGCTTTTTAACACATGAGCTTTGAGATGCAAACACCTGTCCAGTTTCTACAAAAACCCATAGAGTCATATACTTAAATATTCATATTCTCTCTTTCCCCTCTCTTGTACTCAGGGTTCGTCGTGTGTGTGTGTGTGTGTGTGTGTGTGTGTGTGTGTGTGTGTGTGTGTGTGTGTGTGTGATGTACATATGTAGTTCCACATGCCATAGCATACATGGAGGTCAAAGAACAACTCTTGGGAGTCCATTTCTCCTTCCACTTTATGTGGGATTGTCAGGCCTGCATCATCAGATGGCAAGCACTGTTGACCCTGAGTTGTCCTGCTAGCCCCAGCTCTGTAACACTCCAGGTGACTTCTGTGCTAGAGCCAGTGACATGACTGGTCACATAACAGAATAAAATGCCATCCGTCCTACTAGCCCCAGCTCTGTAACTCCAGGTGACTTCTGTGCTAGAGCCAGTGATGTGACTGGTCACATCACAGAGTAAAAACACCATCTGCCCTACTCTCATTTGCTATTGCTGCCCACCCCCTCCATTCTTATGCCTAAGAGGACTCTCTGGATTTTATATATATTGTTCCCAGACAAAAATAAATCTCAGAAGTTTATTTTTTTAATCTTTCCTCTCTCCTAATACATAATTCCTTGTTTATTTCTATTTACCTTTCCACCCTGCAGACCTGTGCCCCCCGCGCCCCCCTCCTCTTTGCTCTCTCAGCTTATATCACTATTTAAAATGGTTGGATTTACCCTTCACTGTTGAAAGATGACTTGTTTAAAATGTGAAACGTCTGTATAGTGTCAGGAAAAGCAATTACTGGCATGTCCTGGTGCATGGAGAAGTGTCTCTTGCCCACACTGTAGAGATTGAAAAGTCACTTGGCAGGAGAGAAAACATGACTTTAATTTTGTTGCAGGTTGGTTTTTTTGTTGTTGCTGTTTTGTTTTGTTTTCTCTTAGCACATCCTGATTTTGAAATATTGCTTTTTGTTTCCTCCTTCTTGTATTGCTTATAAATTGTATTGTTTATAAATTGGACACAGGATATTCATCTGGCTTATTGGAATTTTTTCTTTCTTTCTCCCCCCCCCCACCACATGTCGAATACCTAAGTTTTGACCCTTCCAATGGTCTATACCTCTTTGTTTTGAATATTTTCTCAGTGAAGCTATTACTAAATGATTCCAGGAAATTAAGTAAGGGAAAAGTCAAATGTTGAAGCGGAGTTTCTTCCCTTTCGTGGAAAGGTTTCATATTGTTTCTTGTTTTGGTGTGTGTGTGTGTGTGTGTGTGTGTGTGTGTTGGGGTGGGAAAACGGGCTGGGGGGACAGTCATCCTGTGTGTTAGCATCCTGCAGGTGCTAGCATTCAGGGTCCCTCTTACTCACCAACTGTTTGGCACCATTTGCTTTTGATTTTGTTTTGTTTTTTGAGACACAGTTTCATCTCTTTCGAGGAGTCTGATTAGTGTCTTCCGTGAACCTGTTAGAGTCTTCACAGCTGCACAACAGTGTGCACACATCGAGGCTGGAACAACATCGGTTGTCTCTAGTTGTCTTTTCTTTTTGAAATTGCAAGACCACATTTCCTTTTTTCTTTCTTTCTTCATCTTTGTTTATTTGTTTTGTTGTTGTTTGGTTTGGTTTGATTTTTTAAGACAGGGTTTCTCTATAGCTTTGGAGCCTGTCCTGGAACTCGTTCTGTAGACTAGGCTGGCCTTGAATTCACAGAGATCCACCTGTCTCTGCGAGTGCTAGGATTAAAAGCGTGCACCACCACCGCCCAGCCAGTTGTCTTTTCTTACTTATGTACTATTCATTTAGAGACCAAGTCTCACCATGTAGCCCTGGCAGGCCTGGAACTCTCTATAGACCAGCCTGGCCTCAAACTCAGTGGTCTGCCTGCTTCTGCATCCCAAGTGCTAGGGTCAGGGACATGCACCACCACACCTGCCTTTTTTTAAGATACACATATTTTGCGTGTGTGTGTCTGTGTGTCTCTTGTGTCCTGTGTGTGCAGGTTTGCTATGTAGTGATCAGAGGACAATTTCAGAACTTCATTCTTTCTCTCCATGATGGAATCCAGGGATCAAACTCAGGTGGTCAGGCTTGCCACAGGCACTTTTATGAGCCATCTTGCTGGCCCTGTCTCTCCCATTTTCTATGGATGAGGAGTCCGAGTGGGGTTTGACTGGGTCCCCACTGTAGGATCTCATAAGACTGCAGCTGAAATGTCAGCTGGAGCTCCAGTCCCTCCAGTGACAGGTGGGCTTCTCAGCTTGCAGTGTTGGGCACACTCAGGTACTTGAGTGTCAGTGGACCAAAGGCCCACTGTTTTCTTGGATTTTTTTTTTTTTTGGTGTTGCTGTCATTCTTGCCATGTGCTTCCTAATATGGCTGCACACCTCCTAGAAGCCAGCAAGGGAGAATGACTGGCAAAGGTATCTCCTACTAACATGGGATGCAGTGAAAAGGGGTGACGTCTCTCCTCTTTGCCACGTTCTCTGAGTTATTAATAGGAAGACGTCATAGCTTCCGCACATATTCAGCGTTTTACAAGGGGGATTACCAGGGTGCAGATCCTAGGAGTTATTTTAGCAGCTACTTCATGGCAGCTTCCTCTAAGGAAATACATTCAGTGTAATGAGTCTTTTTTGGGAGAGTCATTGCAAATCCAAAGCATCCTGTACATCAAAAAAACAGAATCTGGAAAACTAATTACTTGGGGAGCCATTGAAGCAGCAAGCATTCTGACTTGAGGGAAAATGTGTCCTTGTGTTGGTCTGTCTGTCTATCTGTCTGCCTGCCTGTCTTTGACATGGTTTCATGTAGCCTAAATTGACCTTGAACTCTATGTATCCATGACTGGGCTTGAACTCCTGGTCTTCCTGTTTCCATCTCCCAAATGCTGGGATTTTACAGCATTGAGAATATGTGGTCTTGAAGAGATAGTTACAGAAAAGGTATTGATTCATTCTGTGTCACCCAAAAGGCAACAAGCAGTAGGATCAATGGATAAACATCATAGAGATGCCAACTTCAGCTGCATAAAAGGAATAATTAAATAGCATAGACTGAAGTAGGGTGTCTGAAGAAATATGTAGATTTTATAAGCATTTTGTTGGTGATAATATGTATGAGTGAAGGTGCCTGTGGGGGGGAAAGAAGGGATCTTCAGAGGCTGTACCTAAAAAAGTTTTGAGGGTCTTTTTCAGTCCTTAAGATTCTGGACTCTCCCTCATTGTCTGACAACGTAGGCATCTACACTGTGTCTGCTTTTAGTGCCTACAGAGCCGTGTGGCCTTTGGGTTTCTCCGTAAGATGTGGCCACAGGGCAGCTTTCCTTTGCCACCTTCCCAGCTTGCTAATAGTGGGATACATCTGCTTTTCAATAGGATACATCAATTAACTATTATTGTTATTTATTTTGTCGTGGGGGGTACTGTGTACCATCACATGAGTGGAGGTCAGAGGACAACTTGTTCTATTGCTGTGAAGATACACTTTGACCAAGGCAACTCTTATAAAAGAAAGCATTTAATTGGGGCTTGCTTATAATTTCATAGGTTTAGTCCATTATTGTCATGGTGGGGAACATGGTGCCACACATAGTGCTGGAGCAGAAGCTGAGAGTTACTTCCTGATCCATAGGCCGAGAAAGAAACATAATGGATTTGGCATGGGCTTTTGAAACCTCAAAACCCACTCCAGTGACACACTTCCTCCAACAAGGACACACCTCTTAATCCTTAAAATCCTTTCAGATGGTGCTACTCCATGGTGACTAAACATTCAAATGACCCTATGTGGGCCACTCTTATTCAAACCACCATTGATTTTAAGTATCAAATGTGCCAGTTCATTGGGCACCTTTACTTGTGAGGCTATCTTGCCGGCCTTCACTGATTCGTTTTGCAAATTCATTGGTCTCAAAAAATGTTCAAGAAACTGCCAACAAGGACAATAAGAGTAGATGTACCAAAGTGGACAGGGGAAAATCAATGAAACCTCAACCCTACTCAGAAAAATGCAGGCAACTAAGGAATGCAGAGAGCAGGAGAAATACTCTTCTCCAGGCAACCAGTTGGTCATCTAATACCAAATGATCAGTCCTGAAAACAAACATATGGGTATCGTTATACAGACTGAGCAGGATACACATGCACACACACATATGTGCGCACGTATACACACACACACCACACACACACACATATGCAATAATAGTTAATGGAAGAAGAGGCCACGAAGGTAGAGAGCAAGGAAGAATATATGGGAGGGTTTGGAGGGAGGAACGGGAAGGGGGAAATTATGTAATTATATTAAATCTCAAAAATAAAAATAAAGAGTGTTCAAGAAATACAAGAAAATAAAAGTATATGCCTAGATTAAGCAGGGAAAGTGAGAAACTGGGCCTATGTATACCCAAAAAATTGTAGGGAAAATGGAATAATGTTAAGTTTTTCCATGTAGTGACTATGAGTGACTTTCCATATTTCTTTTTTTTTAAATTTTGTTTGTTTTTTATTTATTTATTATGTATACAACATTCCTTCCATGTATGCTTGCATGTCAGAAGAGGGCACCAGATCTCATTATAGATGGCTGTGAGCCACCATGTGGTTGCTGGGAATTGAACTCAGGACCTCTGGAAGAGCAGTCAGTGCTCTTAACCTCTGAGCCATCTCTCCAGCCCCTGACTTTCCATATTTCTACAGAATATTACTTGTGTAGAAAAATGTTACAAATATGCTAAAATGAAGACTATACAAACTAATAAAGCACAAAGGAAGAAGTCACATGATTGGAGGTGAAATACACTTTATTTTATTGGATCTTTTGAGATAGTGTTTCTCTCTGTATGTTAAGTGGATACTCAGTTCCTGTGTAGCCCAGACTGACTGTGAGCCTGAAACTCTCCTGCCTTGGTCTCCCTAGAGCTTGTGTTGCAGGCCTGTACCATCAAGTATGGCTTTGAAATGTATTTTATAATTTACATCTTGCCATCATCTGACTGACAGTTTGAGCGTGTGCTTTATTTTTATTGTACCTCACTGGCTTTTTAAGTTCATGTTTTATTAACTGAAAGCACTTCTATTTTTTTTTTTAGATTTTTTTTAAATTTTATGACTATGTGTATGTATTTGAACATGTGTATGAGAAGTACCTTCAGAACCCCTGGAGCTGAAGGGAACTGGGAACTGAACTCTGGTCCTCTTCCAGAGCAAGAAGTGCTCTTAACCACCCAGTCATCTCTTCAGCCCCCCAGATGTTTACTTTTGTATTCATTTTTGTTAAACCATTGTCTGTCCTTTTGACAGCTTGTTGACTTTTCCTAAGAGGAAGTTTAAGGAACTGCTACAGTGCTGGGGTGGTTTGATGACCTCTTGGAAAGTCCTGTGGGTCTCCATGGCATCCTGTTTGGGCGTGGCATCACTTCTGTGGCATGGTGAACCTAGTGTGACGATGCTTCATTTGCTTTTTCTTTTTTGTCTTTCGGATGGATGTCAAATTCCCTGTGTAGCCCAGGCTGGCTTCGCACTTAAAACCCTCATGTCTTCCTAAGTCAACTGGACAGTACAAGGGTACTTCTCATATCTCATATCTCCTAAATATGTGCAAATAATGTACATAGATGTATACATAAGTACACATTTAAAAATAAAAAAGCTGTCTTCAAGAGCTACAGCTGTGTATGTGTTCCTGTTGCTCCTTACAGAATTATAGCAGTGTTGTTTCAGTTTAGTTCATGAATTTTGTCTAAAGGAAATCACTAATTAATGATGTAGTTTGCATGTATGTGCATTTGACTGTATTATACCTGCACCAAAAAACTAACTAGAAAATCAAAGTCTTAGTTGTTCAAGGGGAAGTGTTTTGGTTTTTTTAAAAATCAGATTTAATGAAGGTCAGTTTTTAAACTGATACAGGGGTCACTGATGAGCATGAATTATTTTTAAATTATTAGAAGATTGTATTTTTTTTAAAAATAAAGAAATAGTTGTGGGAAAGATTGGTCATTTTAACTATGTTGATTTAATGAACAGATCTGGTGACTTGTCCCCTAGAGATAAATCCTGTGCCCTGCATTAAATATTATGGGGAAATATATCTATAGTTAAAACCTTCCTTAATAGACATCTGTACCACTGGACTCCTGTTCTTCTTGGAGTAAGTCAGACTATTCCATGATCAGTTACCCTCGTGGGCATTGTTGCTCATTGACCTCTGGTCTGTCAGTCTCTGGGAGCTCTGTAGAGAACGTAGCTTCTGAGGTGTTTATCTATCACCAGGCAGAATTCTGAGGAAGAAATGATTCAAGACATTGGGAATAGCTGCCTAGCAGACCACAGTTAAGTTGCTTCTCTCCTGGGGCATAGGGAGGGAGACAAGCTTGTGGGAACCCTACAAAGGGTGCACTGGCTAGAGCCAGAAGGTGGCAGGCATCCAGAGTAGATACCACATAATCTAGATAATCTAGTCTATCCTTGTTGCTGTGTGATTTATTTAAGAAGAAAAGCTAGAGCAGAGAAATGACTTCCGCACATGTAATGAGTGCAGTTAGAGCTGAGCCAGGATGCCCGGACAGGGACATGCTGAGCAAGCACTCCTCCCATGACTATATCCCTAGCTGCCAAGGGATGTATGCAACCCAGGCTAACCTTAATCTGGGTATGTAGCTGAGGCTGGCCTTAAACCCTTGACTTTTCTTCCTCTACTCCCCAAATGCTGGAGGGAGTTTTTAAATGAAAGCAGACAGATGAGAGCTTACAAAGTGCAAGCTTCAACCCCCTCTGGCTGCAGCACTCGGGAGAATGGACCTTCCGCCTCCCGTGGGCGACACAGCAGAGTTGGCCCTGTAGACAGCCAGCCCTGAGGGTATGAGAGGGGCATAGCTGGTACCACCTCCCTCATCTGTGGTGTCGTGGTGGGGACAAGGAAAAGGTGCCCTCCCCACTTGCCCCTACCACCTCCAGCTGCCAAGGGAGCTGACCCTCCCCCTTACCAGCTGCAGCACTCAGGAAAGTAGACTGCTCCTCTCCTGGACAGCACAATACAGCTGACGCTGTTGGCAGAGATGTCGGGGAGCCAGTCCTGAAGTGGTGAGGTTGGAAGAGAGCTCTCCCTGTTACTCATCTGTCTTGTGGCATGGGGAAGAGATGCCTGCCTTTCTCCCATCAATGCCTGAGGCAGATTTACTTATTTTATTTATATGAGTGCTTTATCTGCATGTATGCCTTTATGCCAGAAGAAGGCATCAGATCCCAGTAGAGATAGTTAGAAGCTACCATGTGGTTGCTGGGAATTTAACTCAGGACCTTTGGAAGAGCAGCCATCCCTCCAGCCCTGCATTATCTTTCCTTTAAAATTTTATTTAGTTATTTATCATCTATTTATTTATTTTTTGCAAATGGGACTGAGAGTTGAACTTAGACCTTGCATATGCTAGGTAAGTGCTCTACCACTGTGCTGTGGCTGTATAGTCCCCTTTAAAATAATTACATTGCATTTATTTATTGTGGGTATTTTGTCTTAGTTTTCTATTGCTGTGAAAAGACATCATGACCAAAGCAACTTATAAAAGAAAGCATTAAACTGGGGCTTTCTCCCAGTTCATGACCATCATAGCTGGGAGTATGTCGTCAGGCAGGAAGGCAAGCAGGGTAGCTAAGAGTTACATGTTAAGCCAACAACCACCAAGCAGAAAGCTCTAGCTAGGAATGGCCTGGTCTTTGAAACATCAAAGCCCTGCCCCCCATGTCACACCTCCTCTTACAAGGCCAGACCTTGTAATCCTTCCCAAACAGTTCCACCCAACGCAGACCAAGTATTCAAATGTATGAACCTGTGGGGGCCATTGGGGCCACACAACACAGCATGAGTGTAGAGGTCAGAAGACACTGACAAGCGTTGGTGTGTCTATGACCGTGTCCTTCCTTTCCCTTCTCCTCCCCTCCCCTCCCCGTTCCACCCCCATCTCTATGGAGCTATCTCCTCACCATTTTCCCACCCATGTTTTACTATTTATTTTTTGAAATAAAAAAAAAGTTTTCCTGTGTAAGGATGTTTTGGTTACATGTATGTCTGTGTACAATGTGAGTGTGCACAGTGCCTGCAGAGACTGGAAGAGGACTTAAAATCCTCTGGAACTGGAGTTACAAATGGTTAACTGCCATGTGGGTGCTGGGAATTGAACCTGGGTTTCTAAAAGAACATCTTTCCAGCCCTCCCACCAATGTGTGTGTCTGTCGCAGTACACATGTGGAGGTCAGAGAAGAACAATGAACAACCTCAGATGTCTGTTCTTGCCTTCCACCTTGTTTGAACAGTCTCTCCTCTTGCCCTGGGTACACCACTCCAGCTGGCTTTCCAGGCATCCTTCTGTTTCTGCCTCCCTTCTCACCCTAGGAATGCTGGGATTACAGACACTGTGTCTGACCCTGTGTAGCTTCTAGGGATCTGAGGGCTCAGGCACTCACACTGGCACAGCAAGTGCTTTACCCGCTCAGCCATTTCCCCAGCCCCGTTTCCAGTTTGCCAAGACAGTCTCATGTAGTCCAGGCTGATCCCCCTATGTAGCTGGGGATTGCCCTGAACTCCTGGTCCTCCTGCCTCCACTTCATAATCACTGGGGTTGCTGGTTTTCTTGACTATGAAGAAAGCTTCCTAATGCAGGCAGATTGGGGGAAGTTTTTGTCCAGTGCACGATGGGTCTCTACTATAAAGAGCATCATCCTTTTCCCTCGCCCTAGGGCTAATTTTGTTTCCAAAGCAGGTGTCATCTGCGTCTGTCTCTTCTTTTTTGTCATATGATTTTGGCAATGATGTCAGTTACTGCAGAACTGACTTTCTTTGCCAAACCTCAGGTGGGAAATGTAAAGTATCTTTAAAAAAAGAAAAAAAAAATCACAGAATTCCTTGGTGGTGTTGCAACTTCAAGATAATTGGTTCCAAATACCATCTATCTCTTTGCTTCTCCAACCACTGTAACTTGAAGAAATACTTCCATTGAGAATCAGGAAATTGGCACTGTCGTGAACACAGTACAGTGATTGAGACCCAGTGTCGTGACCCTTTGTCCTGATGGCTTGTGTATTAGCTACGGGCAGACGCAGAGCACACAGCCCAGCTTCATTTAGAATTGTCTGCCACCTCCCCACCGACATCCATTCCTGAGGACCTTTGGACCCCATCAGAGCCAATCCCACGCTCTAACCTGTCTTAATCGCAGCCAGTCGGTTGCTCTTGCTTTTCCTGCATGTGTCTAAATAGCATATGACTGGCTGAAGGCTTCTGTGAACCACAGTGGCTCTGCAGTCATGGGCTCTTGGACTCACTGAAAGGATTCAGAAAATGAGATAAATGAATGCTGGGATTTTTCCCCCCATCATTCCACGTGAAACTTTCTGTTCCATATAGCAGCTGACAGCTGTCTTGGTTTTGACACCATACCAAATCACTGAAGTAATATGAAACTGTGCTACAGAGTCTCACTTTCCTGACTAGTACCTAGGCTGCCTTCCACTGTGTTTGTTTTTTTTTTTTTCCATACATTGTTTTGTTTTATTTTTTCCATTCAAGAACATAATTAAAGATAAAAAAAAATTTTTTTCCTTTCTTCCCCTTCTCCCGGTCCCCTCCCACTACCCCCCACCCCT